>CATLJT010000181.1:0-174000 GCA_949987775.1 Aproaerema taeniolella
GGACTGGGCGCCGTAGCCGGAGAGTGTAAAGGACGCTTGCAACTAACATGCCGATCAATTCACTCAGATTATAAATTTGAGATTGACGCGATGATCATGCGAAAACTTACCAACAACTTACCTAGCACGTCCTTCGCAAAACGGGACTGGCCGCATTTAGAAAACTTAAAGCTCGCCGATCCAGACTTCAACATCTCACGTTCAGTTGACTTGCTACTGGGGGCTGACGTATACTCTGACGTCATCATGGAAGGCATTTTAAAAAGTAACAAGGATTCACCTACTGCACAACAAACTCATCTAGGGTGGATTCTATGTGGAAAACTTAAAACTTTAAACTGTCACGTAACGCTCATCAACATAGACGAAATGACGAAGTTTTGGGAAACTGAAGATATTACGCAAAAGAAAAGCGATATATCGAATGATAACTTATGCGAACAGAACTACAAAAACACTGTACAAAGGGAAAATGATAGTAAATACACTGTCAAAATGCCATTCTGCCCAAACTACGAAGAAAAACTAGGACATTCGAAGTCTATAGCCGTCTCACAATTCCTACAACTAGACAAAAGGTTAGCAAGAAACGAAAAACTAGCTCAAATGTACAAAGAATTTATAAAAGAGTACATTGAACTGGGACACATGACACTGTCGTACCCGCTTACCAATTCAACTTTAGAATGTTACCTGCCGCATCATGGTGTCCTACGGGAACATTCAACAACCACCAAACTAAGGGTCGTTTTCAACGCCTCGCAAAAAACAACCAGTGGTCACAGCTTGAACAGTCTTCAAGAAAAGGGTCCGAACCTACAAAGGGACATTCAGGCATTAATAATTAAGTAGAGATCTTATAAAAAAATTATTATTAAAAAAAACAAAAAACCCGACTGCAAAAACATCAACAGATAAGTAACGCACTAAAAAGAACGAAACAAGATTGAGAAAACAAACTACTAAAACTAAAACCCAATAAACTCTACTATGGTTTAACAGACTGAATTATGAGTTGAAAGCCTAAGTTACCAAAATAATTTACATTATGTTTGGCACCAGGCGGGACCCATTATTTTTCTTTCGGTTTATAATTAGCGAATGGGTCCCGCCTGCTACCAAACATAATGTAAATTATTTTGGTAACTTAGGCTTTCAACTCATAATTCAGTCTGTTAAACCATAGTAGAGTTTATTGGGTTTTAGTTTTAGTAGTTTGTTTTCTCAATCTTGTTTCGTTCTTTTTAGTGCGTTACTTATCTGTTGATGTTTTTGCAGTCGGGTTTTTTGTTTTTTTTAATAATAATTTTTTTATTTATAACTTTTTAGCTGTTTTTATTTAACGAAAATGTTGTAGATGTAGAAGACTATGTATATGTAAGTACCATTTTAAATTATTTCGACGACATTTGGCTTTAGATTACGAGTGATGTTACTCCGCAACATAAATTTACCGCCAATCTGGACTGTTGGTAGTGAAGAAGAAAAAGAATTAGGTGAGTCATTACTGCTGAAGATCCCGCAAACGTTTAAGTTCAGTTAAAGAACATTCGTCGTGGGGCCGGTCCAACAGCTTTTTTGGGTCAAGTGTTTTTATTGCTAACCCAGCAAGTGTTTTAACACGGCTTAGGGCTACATAAGCCTGGCCCTTTGCAAACACGTTTGATAGGTCCACGACAGCCCGATCCAAGGTGGTACCTTGCAGTTTGTGTACCGTTACAGCCCAACAAAGTATCAAAGGCAGCATCCGACGTTCAATCTTCCCTTGTCCGCGAAGCGCATCAAAGTCGACAGTGGAGGGCTCTATGCGAACCCCCACACCCAATTCATTGCCCTTAACAGAACGATCGTCGAACTCTACGAATACTGCCTGCGGTAACTCACCTGGTTCTAACTGCTCTCTGCGAAGAGAAGGCCACTCAATTCTTCTTATGATACCCATAGCACCGTTCACCAGACCGTGGTTTACATTGATGTTGCGGCGTAACATCACGCGAGATCCAATTCCAATAGTTAGTGTGCCGAGAATGCCCCCTGTTTTGTTCGGGTCGTCAGAAATGTATTGTTTGCGAGGGCACTGACCGTAGGTTTTAGCTTCTAGGGAGATGTCAACAGCGTTTATTTGGTAGAGCTTTAACGATTTGCCCAACTTTTTAGTCATGGCTGAATTATAAGCATCGACTTGTTTCGTAGTAGGGAAAATTCGAACTGCCTCTCCATCGGCAAATGGACCCTCTAGTGGAATTCTGCGGCTGTCCAGGATCTCAAGTTGGTCCATCGTTAACTCACCAACACGAATATTATTGAGAATGTCCACAAAGGTATTGTCTCCTGCCTGTCTCATATTCTGTGGCAATTCACAAAAGCTGAACAATTGCCACAGATTTGTTTCACCAGTTAAGTTCGACGGCTGTCGGAAGCAGTAAGAACCACCGGTGATTCTGGAAACTGGTGGTAACTGCATGAGATCTCCAAACAAAATTACATTGATACCACCAAAGTTCCCTTGATCCTGTTTTAGTTGCTGGAGGCGAATGTGAATGTTTCGCAGTGTTAAGTAGGGCACCATTGATATTTCATCGATGATGAGCCAATTTATATGCCTCCACTTTTGTCGCTCCCTTTGCAGCCTTTCACCTGTTAGTGGGCGTAATGTTTCATTTCTTCCCTTTTCAATTGGTAGCGCAAAAGTGGAATGCAGTGTAGTTCCACCGATTAGTCTGGCTGCTACTCCAGTTGGTGCAGTAACAATCACGTTTTTACCTATTTCAGTGTTACTCAACCTACGAATTTGTTCAGTCATAACTTTTAAGGTAAATGTTTTTCCGGTACCAGCTCCTCCAGTAACAAAAACTAGTAACGGATCAGAATTTGACACGTCCAATAACTTTTGGGAAATTTTTTGAAACAGTTGTCGTTGACTCATGTTCAACGAAGCTACAAATGTTTCAAACTGATTGTCTGGCATGCCTATGTCAGTTGGTTCATCTTCGACTTCTTCGATCATAATATTATGACCGCCGTCGTCGAGTATGTGTTCAATAGGCTGAACGTCATTGTTGTCATTTGCGTCATCGTTTTGTTCCTCAACGGTTCCTGCTGCCAAGTTTTCTGCCACAATGCGGCTTATAGCTTGTTGGATCTCAGTTTCCCACCGCATCATAGTTTCGGCGTCAAAACCTTCTTGCAGCGGACGTAGTCGATGCCTTTTGGCCCAGAAAGCTTCTTTTGCAGTATTAAAACCATCCAACAACTCTTCCTCTGCTCGGAACGGAATATGAGTCAGGACCAATGAGTAGTAATATGCTTCTGGGTCTGAAGACAGCGTATAATAACGCGTTCGGAGTATAGCTGGACGTGTCCGCTTTTTCATCCTACCTACGTTGTCTAATAAGGTAATGTATCGACGACTAGACACGTCCTCATCCTCAGCATCATAGGCATCAGCATCTTGTTCATCCTCCTCTGTATCGTTTCTAGTAGAGGCAACCTCGTACCAAATCGCAAACTCACCTAAACTAAGTTGCTCCAGAGAAAGAGGTCTGTGAACGTACCTATCAAATACATTTTTGTACGGTTCGGAACTTTCTGTGTCAATCCTAAGCATTCGGTATCTTTGTTCAGGCGCGCAAGTGTTTACGAAAACACATTTACGTGAACTATCTCTTAATTTTAAATGACACAATCGAAACGCACATTCGTTGGCAGAGACTTCTCTGTGAGACAAGATTGCGTTTTGGATAGCAAAAACCAGCCGTCTTAAGTTGCTTCCACCGCGGTCTCTTACAGCACTTATAGCTTGCCTTATTGATCTAGAGACCTCTGCAGGTTCAGCTTTTGAGATATACTTTGAGATGTAGTACGCCACACCTAAAGCTGACCCG
The DNA here is from genome assembly GCA_949987775.1 of Aproaerema taeniolella. Taxonomy (NCBI): domain Eukaryota; kingdom Metazoa; phylum Arthropoda; class Insecta; order Lepidoptera; family Gelechiidae; genus Aproaerema; species Aproaerema taeniolella. Next base: position 3,885 of record CATLJT010000181.1, read on the forward strand.
CAAGGCTGTAGATCAATATTGGCGCGCCACAGTTTTAATAATCTCGAATTGTAGCAGTTTATCATGGTTTCCGAATCTGTTCTTTTTAATATATAAAATCTTCCACCATTTCTCATTGCTTGCTCGTCGTCTAAGATTGTAGTGTTTTCAGACACTGGTCTCGGGAAAGCGAATCTACAAACGTTTCGGTTATTTTTGAAGCATGTTTGAGTGTGTCGATGTGTTTGTAACTGAACGACTAAATCATGCATCTCTGAGTCGTCCTCAGCGTCGGGAACCTCACACGTGACAACACGCTCCAGCAACTGAATACCTTCAGGGGTGTCAAAAGCCGGCATATCAGCACACCATAAAACCATGTGAACGTGAGGGCTACCTCGTAGCTGAAATTCTATGCGCCACCAAAAATCAATAATTTTCTTTCCTAAAATCGGATCCTCTTCTCTTCTCAGCCTAGTAAACAAAGTGTTTAGGCGCAACATAAATTGTCTTGATAACGTGACTGGGTAGGACTCGACAAGGTGCTGCTTTTCAAGGAAGGTCAAATCTTCAAAAGAAAAATTTGGGCGGCCATCGGCAACTAAAAGGGCTTTTAGCATGTCGGGCCAATTTAAATCGTTACAAGAGAGAGTAAGATACCAATGAGGAGGACCTAAATTTTTCACCATGGCAAGAAGATCCGTATACGCTTTGTGCCAGTACGCGGACGTGCCACGTATGTTGCGCATTACCAGGTGCACATTTTGTACAACATCTGTGGGCTCAGCTCCATCCTGACGCAACCGGCCACAGACTGAAACATTTTGTTGAGCCTTGCAAAGTTCTACTAACGAGAGGGCGTAAAATATGTACTCGTTAAATTGGAACCGTTTGTCATTGCTCATCACTCGAGTTTGGTAGTAATCGAGCGGTGTTATTGGAACGGGTCTTTGTTCCCTAAGCCCATTTCGACCATCTGGGAATAACCTTATCCACGCTAGCTCTTCTGCTCTTTGCTCTCTCAAGACGCTGACCGGGGGCACAGTTTTCCGTTTGAGTTCGTAGATAGGTATTGGTCTCTCTTCTACGGTATTAGCGTTCGAAACAACTTCGTTTAGATCTGGAATATTAGTATCAATCGGCATAAGAGCTGTAGTAACAAACGCGTGTTCTTCGTGAACAGGATCACTGCTATTCAGATTGCCGTCGCTAACTATCTGAGTGTCGTGTTGTTCATTCAGTACTGGCGATTCATTTGGGATGACCAAGGGTGTTGCATTTATAGCTGTGATACTATACTGCATATCTCGATGGCCTCTTACCTGTAGTGCAACAGCAAGATGTTGACATAAATCGCCTTGATTTGCAAACTTCATCAACATGGAGGCTCCTCTGTTAGGTGCAACATAACCTTTGGGTCCCCGAGAATGTGAGTCGAATAAGTAATATTCTGGGATCTCGACATCGGGAGACTGATTGCGTTCGACGATTACTTTCATTACCGCCAATGCAATATTTGTTTGACATGTAATAATTCCTTTATCGTGTGTTGTAAAAAAATATTCAATCCCCGAAGACAAATTAGGGAAGTATCCTTCAAGAACGTCAGATGGCGCACTCGAGTTAACAACTCCAACGACAACATCGGGCTGTATATTTAATTCGAATTCTGTAGCGGCCACAGAAACTGCGGGTAATAGCTCTTCAGTATTTAAAAATTGCGGTCTGTTTGCAAGTCGTGACATGCACCTGTTGAAATATGTATTACCAGCTAATAAAATTCGATCCAAGTCAGATGGGGCCCATTCATTTAATGGTTTGGAACTGGAGTAGGCGATAGCCGTGGCGGCATTAGCCGTGCACTGGCGGCCACGGGATTCCTCTTCAAACCGATCACTGCCTTGGTGAAAAGACCCACGCAAGATGTGACGGTCATGTCCCAAAGCCTTGAAGTGATTTTTTGGCTCATTTCTAATGTGATCTGCATTTTCTAATGTGATAACTGCCTCCAGAATACTTGACCGTATCTCTTCATTGGTAATGTTAGTATTAATTTGCACATTAGAGTACAAATGATTGTTTCGCAATAGCCACTCTAATGCTTTCTTAATTTTTTCGATGTCTACCGAGTATCGTCGATTGTTTGTCACGTTATCTAAATTTTCAGTGACCACACTTATTCCCGCATTTGCTATATTCAATGGAAGCTGTTCAGGTATCTCTTCAACTTGCTGTGCAAAGAGGATGGCTTGCCCCTTAAATCCCTGTTGTCCGTAACGACCACCCAGACGCACCACTTTTATAAACGGTTTTATCCGAGAAATGAGCCGCAGCTCCATCTCTGATAGACATTCAATTTCAGGCGGAATAGGTGCAACAGTCATGTTGTTCCAAAATGCATTTGACGGGCACTGATTCCTTGACAATTTGTTGGCGCATCTATTGCAACAATCTATGCGGTCTGAAACATTTTGTGGTAGAACAGTAATATTAGCAGTTAAGATACTGCGTGACTGTTTCTTGTATAGAAGCTTATGACATACGTAGCACACTACATCCGCCACTTGAGAAATCGCTTCATTGAATGTGGCATCACTATTTGTAAACAACTGCCGTCGAACACGAGACTGTGACCTCATAGCCGAAAGTCTTTCTAAACGCGAGCCAGGTGATTCGTTGTTACGAGACTGCACAGCATACTCTCGCATCTGCTCGAGTCGAGAAGCGCGGGATGATGGAGACTCATGCTCACGAATTAATTCGGCATGCTCCCGCATCTGGTCGAGTCGGGCAGCGCGAGTTGGTGGAGACTCGTGTTCGCGAACATTTCCCGCATGCTCCCGCATCTGCTCGAGTCGAGCAGCGCGAGATGATGGAGACTCATGTTCACGAACGTTTGTGGCATATTCCCGCATCTGCTGGAGTCGTGTCATACGAGACGACGGGGACTCAGCAGCTCTCTTTTCAGATTTGCTAGCTGCAAGCCTACGCCGCTTTTGTTCCCTATCAACGCTAGACTCACGTGCTTGTAAAGTACGTCTACGGGTACTTTTGTTATTTATAAGCTCTTGACGTGAAGTAGGTGAAAGTTGGCTGTACCGTTGGGACATTCTTACTCTTGCTTCTATAAGGCGTTTTTCGCGTGCCTCAGGAGATTCGGCTTTTAATTTTTTAGCCCGAGCCTGAGCCCTTTTTGTTTTGCGAGATAATCCCATATTGTATGTTTTTATTTCTTAAAATGGTCTGATACCTATTGCCGAAAAAATCAGTACTAATGGAGAAGTACTTAATAATAATAAAAAAAAAACAGTTGAACTATAACTAAAAAAAAAATACAAAAAGAATAAGTGAGGATTGTTTAAAAGTATGTTACTTAAACTAACCAAAAATATCTACCTACCTAGTTATTTTATTAATAATTATTATTATATTATTAATTAATATGAAAAATTTAAGAAAGAACCAAAAAAAAGAACGGAAGAACGAGTTAATTAATTAGAAAGAACGAATAAATTTAAAGAGAGAAACACGAAAGAAAAAAAAAAGAACGAGTTATTTATACTTTATAAGTTTCGCGTCAGACGACGAAGTATCGAAAAAATCGCTATTTAGAGACGACCGTCAACGACGTGTGCCCTTATGCGTGTGCCCGCATTCGGGCTGTATACTCGAGCATATCCCCCTCCGCACCGCGCCGCGCGCCGCATGCCAGGCCACGCCCTATCTTTTTGCTTGCTAACGCATGAGTTGCTTTGCGTTGACGCAGAATTAACATGTTCCCGTGGGAATTTTGAGAAAAAACGTATCCTATATTAATTACTCCCGTGATTGAAATGAATCTAATGATACCGCATACATATTTTTTTAAAGGGAAATTTAGAAAAAATATTATTATGTCTTTATCCCGTGGGACTTTTAGGATAAAATGTATCCTATGACACTCCCGTAATCAAGACAAATCTAACGATACCTCATACATCAAAATCCATCAAGCCGTTTAGGCTACAGGAGGTCACAAAGGAAAAGACATACATACATACTTACATACACTCGAAAAACATTACCCTCCTTCTTTGGCAGTCGGGTAATAAATACGCCTTCACTGCCGATGTAGAAAAGATGTACCGATGTATATGGATCAACAACGACCAACAACACCTTCAGAAGATTGTTTGGCGTGATACACCAACTGACCCACTACAAGAATATAAACTTTGTACAGTTACGTATGGAACGAAGAGCGCGCCCTGGCTCGCCCTACGCACACTCTTACAGCTGGCTAACGACGATGGCCACAAGTACCCCACCGCTGCTAACATACTCAAAACTGAGTTTTTTGTTGACGACCTTGTAAGCGGTCACAACTCGCTACAAGAAGCGAAAAACCTGCAACAATCACTTATTAGCCTACTACGCGGGGGAGGAATGAACTTACGAAAGTGGTCGAGCAACAGTCGAGAGCTACTAGCAACTTTAGATGAAGATCAAATTTCTAAACAACAATTTGATTTTAAAGATGAAAATTCTATGAAAACTTTGGGACTAAGCTGGAACCCGAACAGCGACATTTTCCAATTTAACTGGGAACTACAGCAAAAAAACGATCTGCTGACAAAAAGACAGTTGTTATCAGAGATTTCAAAACTATATGATCCGTTAGGGTGGCTAGCCCCAATAACGGTCACTGCCAAACTATTATTCCAAAAGGTCTGGATGAGAAACATGGACTGGAATGAAACATTACCAACTGATATTCAAAATGACTGGATTAAACTAAAAACTGAACTACCTGCAATAAAAAACATTAAACTAAATCGGTGGATTGGCAGCACGCAAGAGATCGAATTACTAGGCTTCTGCGACGCCAGCGAAAAGGCCTATGCATGCGCTGTTTACACGCGTGTCAAGGACGAAAACGGTCAGCTGATCATAACTCTCCTCGCCTCAAAAACCAGAGTAGCGCCACTATCACAAAAACTTACACTACCCAGACTCGAACTATGCGGCGCCCTACTATTATCACAACTTATAGAAAAAATAACAAAAGCCTTAGCTGACCGACATATAACAACGAAAGCTTGGTGTGACTCACAAGTTGTGCTAGCATGGTTGCAAGGTGATAACTCTAGATGGGAAAAATACGTCGCTAACCGAGTCGAAAAAATCAAACAAATTATACCGGCGCATCAGTGGCAGTATGTACAGTCAGAAAGGAACCCCGCTGACTGTGCCTCAAGAGGAATGTTCCCGAATAAGCTCGCTAGTTTTGAACTATGGTGGAAAGGCCCTGAACTACTAAGAACAACTGAAAACAGCATAAAAAATCAAACTCTACAGTACGTCACGAACGTGGGCCGAATAGAAGTGACGTCACTGGCAACGAACAAACGAAACGAAAACAATAACTTCATTTACGACCTACTAAACAAACATAGTTCATTGACTCGCGTCATACGCGTCACAGCCTGGGTACTGCGTTTTAGTGCAAGTGCACGCAATAAGAAGCGCGACACTCCGCCGTATCTAACTGCAAGCGAGTTATTAGAAGCAAATGAACGAATAATAAAGTTTGTACAGCGAACAGAATTCGATACAGACTATAATCAACTATTAAAAAGGGAACAACTGCATAATAAGAGTACCCTTTGCAAACTAAATTCCTATCTGGATCATAAGGGAATACTACGAGTTGGCGGGCGATTAAACAAGTCGCATTTACCGGCCGAGATGAAAAACCCAGCTATCATACCTCGTCACAGCCGATTAACTCAACTTATTATTCAGAATGCGCACCTGATTACCCTTCACGGGGGCCCACGACTCACCCAATCCTTTATCAGACAGCGATACTGGATAGTCAGTGGTAACAGAACCGTAAAAGCTCAACTTCACAAATGCATACGTTGCCACCGATTTAAACCAAATAACAACCACCAACTCATGGCTGATCTGCCACCACAGCGTGTAACTCCGTCAAGACCATTCACCCACACAGGAGTAGACTTCACCGGCCACGTGGAATTGAAGCTAAACAAGGGAAGAGGACTCAGGACAACGAAAGAGTACATCGCGATATTTGTGTGCATGGCAACCAAAGCCGTGCACATAGAGTTAGTCTCAGACTTAACTTCGGAGGCATTCATAGCCGCCTTCCAACGAATGTGCGCCAGACACGGCACACCAAAGCACGTATACTCTGATTGCGGAACAAACTTCATTGGAGCGGCAAAACAAATGAAAAACGAATTTGAACAGTTCAAACAAGCACTGTCGCCTGAATTCTTCGCAGAGATCGGAAAAATGGAAGTCGAATAGCACTTCAACGCGCCTGCGTGGCCGACGGCCGGTGGCCTATGGGAAGCCGCCGTGAAGTCCATGAAACATCATCTTCGTCGTGTACTAGGCGATCAAAAACTGACTTTCGAAGAATTTTCAACTTTACTCTCGCAGATAGAAGCCTGCATGAACTCACGACCGCTCTGCCCTCTGACGGAAAATCCAGATGAGTTCTATAACTACCTGACCCCGGGCCATTTTATCACAGGCAGTCCAACGATGTCGTTACCGCTAGCCGACAGTAGTGATGTCAGAAGCATCGATATAAGACGGTGGTGGAAACTAACTGAGCACATGATCCAACAATTCTGGAAGAAATGGTCACAGGAGTACCTCAGCCAACTACAAGCACGAAGCAAGTGGCGCAAACCAACATCGAACATAAAAGAAGGAGAAGTTGTACTTATAAAAGAAGACAACTTACCACCTGGTAAATGGGCAATGGGTCGGGTATTACAACTTCATCCTGGCTCCGATGGGTACGTGAGAGTAACTACCCCAAAAACAAAATCAGGAACCATAAAACGCCCTATTACAAAACTTTCACCGCTACCGTTGCCTGAAAACAAAGAAACTTATGAACATAACAACAAAAGTGAAGAGAACAGGAAACATATCAAACATAAAGGCGCTAAAACAAGTAACATACTTATGTGTCTATTTGCATTAGCTATGTGCATAACTGGGTCAACCTGCTCAGACGTCACAGCGAGCGCTCAAATTACAAGCTTCGAGCCGAGCCGCCCCGCGTATTACGACACAATAGGCAAAATCCACATGATTCACGATGAATGGACTCTGTTGATGTACTATAACTTAACCGATTATTGGAATGGGGTAGCACGGATCAATACTTATCTTCATCAACTTCAATCTTTATGCGAAAAAACAGACCCAAGATACTGCAACACAACTCTCAATCAACTTAACCACGAGATGGAAATTCTAGCCCACTACAACGATCTATTACTGACTCCCCACAAACACCTGAGTTCGAGAAAGAGACGAGGTTTAATAAACGGGGTTGGTTATGTAGCTAATAGTCTATTCGGCATACTGGATGAACGTTTCGCCGAGAGATACAACAACGACATTCAAGTCCTCCAAAATAACCAGAATTATCTACTGTCACTCGTCAAGAACCAAACTTCTATTGTAAAACTAGAAAATGACATTTTAGAGAAGACTGAAAGGAACATAAAACAACAACTTACCTCTATAGATAACTTCATGAAACAGACCAACGAAAACTTTATGGAAGTAGAGTCAACCCTAGAAACAATCATGGCTACAAGCTATTTTAACTCTGCATCATTGTCAACATACTTACTCATAAATAACCTAAGAAAAATACAGGAACTATTATTCAACACACTCACAAATGTATATAAAGGGCATGTGGACGTCCAACTACTTTCACCTGTTAAACTAATTGAAGAACTAAACGACATATCAGGTCACTTACCCAAAACAACGTCACTGCCGATTGATGATGTCAGAAGAGACATTAAGGAAATCTATAAACTGCTCTACCTAAAGGCAAGAGTGACTACAAACTATTTTCTTTTTGAGGTACATATCCCCTTAATAACAGACGAAGATTTCGATCTACACCACGTGATACCACTTCCAGTCAAAACAGACACAGGAACTGCTTTTGTCACTACATCATCTAACTACATTGCTGCGGACCTGAAGAAAAACATCTACATATCCTTAGAAGAAGCCGATCTACAACTATGCATACAAATGAAAACTAATAAGTTCGTTTGTAACAAAAACCTACCTGTTTACAATATAAATAACGATAACGCTCCCTGTGAGGCAAAAATGATTAGCCATCAAACAAACTTACCTTGCAATGTACATAAGGCAACCTGCAAGGACGCGTGGCTAGAATTACACGAACCTAATACCTGGCTAACAATCTGTTGTGACTCATGCACGATAAGAACCATCTGTGCCAGTGACGTCACAACGCACGTCATAACTACGACGTCCATTGTGAACCTAGCCCAAGAATGCGTGTTGCAATCTAAGGAACTAACTATATACGCTCACAATATGTACAACACCAACTTGAATATGGAACTGAACGTCGAAGCTCCAACGGTGAACTTCTCTGTCAACAAGATAGTCAAGATACCGAATAGTAACTTATCATTATCACACGTGTCTGAAAGTTCAGAAATACATGATGTCTACCAGAAGCTATTGAAACAGAAGGAAGGGGAAAGCTCATTGCCCTCAAGAGTTTCACATCATGACGTACATCAGTATGTGATTATGTACATATTAGTAGGGGCAGTAACTGCAATTATCGTTGTCTATAGCATAAAAACAAAATGCTGCAAGTCGCAGAACAAACATTCCTATGAGGATATACAACTTCAAAGACGAGCACCGGCCGCGCCGCCCAAACCACAGCGCCTGCACCTGGAGGAAGCAGTCAACGCCAGCAGTGGCACGCGCCCACCAGCGGGTGTATCGTTCAACTTAGATAATTTAGAAACATAATATTCTTTGCTTTGTACTGGCATCTCTTAGTCTATCTTAACTTAATTTATACAAAACTTTTACCTTTTCTTCCCTGGTGTTGCCAAGATGTACGGTTCAACACCATACATTTATAACTTACATGCGCAGTGCGGTCGCGCGTACCAATTGACCCACATTTACACTTAGCCGAACGCAGCATTTTTCCTATTCTTACAAAATAAAGACCTAGAGAGTGCATTTTTAACTTGGAGTAAGAGGTCGCCATCCTACATTTTTGTAAACTTATAACAATAAACTAATTACGGTTGTGATCGACTTTCTCCTGTGCTCTCACCAACATCAACATCCAACTAACTTAACTTAAACTTGATAACTTCAATCTATATTATGTACTAAACCGTACAACAGTATTTACAATACACAATACAATACAATATTCTTTATTGCACACATAGGATTACAGAATATGTTTATACAGCGAATTTGAAATAATGTATACAAATAGGCAGCCTTATTGCTTAACAGCAATTTCTTCCAGGCAACCTTATGGTATAGGAGTTATAGATTGAAATGCGGGAAAGGCGCAAATATTAATTAAATAATAATTATAAATAAGTTGACTATTTATGCACTAAAAATATATCACAAATATATATTTATTAAGATTGATATATATTTATTATATTTATTTAAAGTACTTTCCCTCCAGGAGACGTTAAAAAATTTCACCCTGTATATATGCGACTGGTGAGAATGCCAGAATTGTCGAATAATAGCATTACGTCGATTGCGGCAATCAAAATAATTCAACTTAGATTAAGTATAATTACTTACATACACCGACATCTTTTGTTATTAGAAGTACCTAGTTAGATTCATCAATACAAACTCAAGTGATAGGCAGTAATGTATGGAGTGCGCTTCTGTACATTCTACGCCTGTGTATTATTTGACCGGTGTTTTCTTGCGGGGTGCGGGTTGTGGCGCGCGGGGCAGAGGGCTCAAACGTCAAGGTCATTGACGACTCTAATCGCCTTAAATGAGTGGTGCATCGGTTTGATCTGACAATGTTACATTATACTCTTGAACTAAAAGACTTATTCTAAAGATAAATTTCTGCTATGCTCGGTATACATACTCCTTTATTTTGGCTCGCAATGCGATCGGACGCAATGCGATCGGACGTGCCCACTGACTAATTAATAAAATATACTCACTCGCAAAAATTGTGACCTAGTTCTAGATTCGGCGGTAGATAAATTTATTTGTGCTAAAGTGTATAGTGGAGGAAAAATACGAATCAATTATGTTTAGTGTGTTTGCTCAATAAATAAAAATGGAAGGAAGTCCCTTCAACAGAAGTATGTTAACCCGTCGCAGCCCTCCGCCCGTGCCTCAGCCCCACGCGCCCCCGCCCGTGCCGCCGCACTGCCCACACGATGAGGAAGAGGATACTTTCCGAATTAAGTCTACGCCTGACATCCAGAACTGGATGACATCAGTCGAACAGTATCTTAACGAGGTCTGCGCTATTTCATCAGAGGGAAAATTGAACTCGGACCAAAAAATGAAAATACATAATTTATGCCGAAAAATTTCTTACAATACATCCCTAATGGCTGTACAGTACCAGTCCCTCAAGCAAAAAGCCATTCAAATTCATAGCGCTTTTCAAGACTCAGAAGAAAAAAATGATCTTTCCCAGCAAATTCAAGACCTCAAGCGACGTGTCGTCGAGACTAATAAACCTAACTCGGGACCAGTTTCATTTGCCGAGATGGTTAAAAAAGGTAGTAGTACTTTTATTAAACCAATAAATTTGAGCTTCGTAGCCATCTATCCCACTGATAAAATGAAGTCAAGTGAGGAAACAAGATCCCTTGTTCAAAAAATTATCCGACCTGAACAAATGAAACTTCACGTAAGAGGCCTGCGCAGGACAATAAATGGCGGTGTTATCATAAGCATCGACACCAAGGACAACATCAAGAAACTGAAGCAGTCGCCGCAACTGATGACTTCCGGTCTCACTGTGGTGAATGAGCCCCATAAACGAATGCCTAGAATCGTGATTATCGGAGTGCCCACATCTATGAAAGAAGCTGAGGTCTTTAACTGTATTTATCATCAAAACTTGGCCGATAAGATTCACAATATGACACTTGACGAATTTTTGACCTCCATTAAACTGAGTCATAAATCGGGAAAGAAAGACGGTGAGACCTGCAACTACGTAATTGAAGTCCCGGCACTCGTACGCAAAGCCCTTATTACGAAGGATAGAGTCTTCGTTAATTGGTCATCTTGCCCTATCAGAGACTTTACTTTAGTAAAAAGGTGCTATAAGTGTCAGCAGTACGGTCATGCAGCTAAAACGTGTCGGCAGGAGGTACACATCTGTGGTCATTGCGGTGATATGGGTCACTCTATAAAAGAATGTTCGAAGAAGGCAGAGCCAGCCAAATGTGCTACATGTATGCACTTTAAGAAGCCGAGTAACCATAAGACCGGTGATGATGAATGTCCTGCAAGAAAAGTTGCAGAAACTCGTTATATAAACTCCGTAGATTACGAAGGTCCTTAATGATTTTTATTTCAATTGCTTCAGTCTCATTCTAATAATTTACCGAAAATACTGCTCTATTTAAAAATAAAAAAGAATTATATTATTACAAACAGTATGATTTTACAATATGTATACATTAAAGTGTTGTGTACTGTAACCCCTAAATTGCTGATTCCTATGTTTTTTCTTCATTTTGCAGAGCATTATGTATGTAGGTCAATGTTGTAGTCATCTTATTTGATTATAAGTACATACTTCAGAAATATATATTTGCCTACAATTTTGTTTAGATGAGTAAGACATTATTGTTAACTAGATCACCAATTATTTTTAGAATATTATCTCTGCCCGTAGAAGGTATTATTATTATGTATAGACCATATATAGATAAGTTACTAGGTAGTTTTATTTATGTTTAAAATAGTAAAAATAATAGTAACATAACTTATTTTCCAGTATCTTAAGACTTTTTAAACAATTTTTGCTTGGGTTATTTATTCCTAAATTTAGATCTCTACCGCCTGAGATACAGGCATTTAGCCTAGTTCAGGCATAGTTATTAATTTGTCTTATTACTAATATGTTTAGTCTTAAGTTTCATTTATTGTCACTCTAGTTTTCCAATAAACAATTTTATTTTTTATTTTTATTTTTATTCTACGTAAATATTCTACTGCAATAATTGACTTCAATAACAGCTCAAGCTCAACGTGCTTCTTAGTGTAATGCGTCTCATTCAGATATTGAATTTACAACGCCAGAGGGCGAGCAAGCCTTGGGCAGTGCCTTAGGTAATATAACCTGTGTCCCTAGTGTAATATCACCGTCATCCAAGGAACGCGAAGCGTGAGTTCATCGCGGGCTATGCTAGCTATGCAGTAGTACTACTACTAACTCAGTAAAGTGTTGTACAAAGATATTGTGGAACGTGAGATATACTGATTTTCAACTCAAATGCAACTCTAAATGTTTACACGGCTAAAACTGCAAACTACAGGTCTTCACAAAAGATGAATGTTGTTGCAACTAGTAAACAATAATATAGTAAAAATGGTCGCATAAATTAAATTAAATTAACGTTACACACTCAAAGACCCACACTAAGGTTTTCCCTTGTGTTGTGGGTCCCTCGGGACATACATAAAGACAAGACATAAACACACATGACCCGAGAACAAACATCTTTTTACTCAAATGTTTGCCCCGACTGGGAGTTGAACCCAGGCCGCATGAGCAATTCTTAACATATTTATAAACAATACTAAAAATATACAAAAACTTAGTATCTTTACGTTGTGACTTATCGTTCAAATCACAATATATCTGCTTTGTTTACAATTGAACTATTAAAGATAAAGCATAATTATACCAATTTCGTATTTGATGAAATTAAGTTAGGTAAACATATAAAATAGATGACAAGAAACTAACTTAATAAACTAAACTAACTATCCTTGTCCGTGGTAGATCTTTTTTTTAACGAACAAAATTGGGCATCAAACTTAGTCTATCTCTTTGATGCTGATTATTACCAAAACTCTGACAAAACGATAACTTCCGCTAGTTTTCTTCAAAGTAGGCCAATGACTGCGCATGTTCCCTCATTTGCCTGCTTGTTTCATTGGGTAACTTATTGAGAAACCTCCGTTCCTGATTGATATATCGTCATCGCTGCGTTCATCTCACCTTACATTGGGCAGTGTTACACTCTAAAATCATACACTCCTCTGAGTAGATATCCATTCCAATAGCTGACCTGAAGACCTTCAAGATCTTGTAAGCCTAAAGTAATAACTAAACTCATTCAAACAGTAAACTGACTGAGTATCATAGCTGCTTATAACAATCGTTTTTTTTGTACTGTGGGTATTATACTAAAGTAGCTACTCATTATGTTCCCAAGCGAAAGTATACTCGTAACAAGGACATCATTTAACTGGTACAATCTCAATCAAGCTAAGTATAAGTTTATTGACCAAGATTCGCTGATATTACTTTTCTTGTCACAAACGATATATCTGTCAGTACGTACTTTATTGTATAACTAGCTTTCCGCCCGCGGCTTCGCCCGCGTGGACTACGGTTATATCGTGCCCAGTTGTGAGATAAAATGAAACCTATGTCCTTCCCCAAGGTATAATCTATGTCTGTACCAAATTTCATCAAAACTGGTTTAGTAGTTTAGGCGTGAAAGTGTAACAGACAGACGCGTACGATCGCTGCTAATCATAAAGTGCTATAGGGCGAAGCAATCAATAGCTTTCTCCCCTTCAAATCGGCAGGACTGGACGGTATATTTCCAGGCCTGTTAAAATGGGGCGACAAGACCATCATCGACCACCTGGTGATGATCTTTAGAGGCTGTATAGCCTATCGCTTCGTTCCGATGAAATGGAGGGAAGTTAAAGTAGTATTCTTACCAAAGCCCGGCAAAAGTGACTATACACAGGCTAAATCATTTAGACCTATAAGCTTAACCTCTTTCCTCCTGAAGACTCTAGAGAGACTGTGTGACCGGGAGATCAGAGGAAATGTCTTGAGCTTAAAGCCACTGCACCGCAACCAACATGCCTATAGTATGGGAAAATCCACCGAGTCAGCACTACACAGCGTCATATCACGTATAGATAGTGCTCTTATCAACAAGCAATCAACACTTGGCACTTTCATCGACATTGAAGGAGCCTTCGATAAAACAGGATTTACTAGCATAAGCCGAGCCCTTCTGAAACATGGTGTCAATACCACGGTAGCCGGGTGGATAGACAGCATGCTGAGAAATAGGGCCATACAATTCACCGTAAACACAACAACAAGGGGGGTGGTATCCAGAGGATGCCCTCAGGGAGGAGTTTTGTCTCCCCTCCTATGGAACCTAGTTGTGGACGACTTAATATGTAAACTGAATAGTCGTAAATTTTTCACGGTGGGCTATGCAGACGACTTGGCGATACTCATTAGTGGGGCCTTTGAGAGCACCCTTTGTGACCTGATGAGATCAGCACTAAAAGTCGTCGAACAATGGTGCAATGAGCAATGTCTGTCGGTAAATCCGTCTAAGACAGAGCTCATACTATTCACCAGAAAACGAAAGCTAGGCAACCTTAAGCTGCCAAGCTTATTTGGAACCGATCTTATGCTCACAAACCAGGTCAAATACCTGGGCGTAATACTTGACCACAAACTGCTATGGAACAAGCATATGGATCACAAACTGGAGAGAGCATGCATAACCTTCTGGCAATGCAAAAGACTCATAGGTCGAACCTGGGGTCTGGCTCCCAAAATAGTACTGTGGCTGTACACAGCTGTTATAAGACCATTACTAACCTATGCTAGTGTTGTTTGGTGGCCCAGGACCGAACTAAGCACAACTATCGCCCGACTGCAAAGATTTCAGAGACTGGCCTGTACGGCGGTCACTGGTTGCATGAGGACCACACCCACGGCTGCTCTAGAAGTAATCTTGTGCCTACCACCGTTGGACCTGTTTATACAACAGGAGGCTGCGATGGCAGCCATAAGGTTGAAAAAACTAGGGCTCTGGGAACAACGTAGAAGCACACACGAACTCATTTTGGACAGGGCTGTTGAGTACCAGCCACTCATTGAAGCCCCGTGTGATCAGACTTCCAAATTCTATGCATTTGATAAGAAATACCAGATACAAACTAACGAGACAGAGAGGGACCAATCCGGGATCCACGAAGTTCGTATATATACGGATGGATCCAGGATGAAAGCAGGCACTGGTGCAGGAGTCTTCTCCCTTGATCTGAACATACATATATCACTAGCTTTGGGACTACACAGCTCAATCTTCCAGTGCGAATGAGTAGCAATAAAAGAAGCCGCCAATGCAGTCACTAGAAGGGGTATCCAGGGTTACAACATCAGGATACTCTCTGATAGCGCCGCAGTACTGAAGGCTCTGGAGAGCCAAACATTCACATCAGGACTAATTATCGAATGCTATCAAGCGCTGAACAAAATAGCATCAGCCAACAGGGTCATCCTACAATGGATCAAGGGGCATAGTGGATCTATGGGTAACGACGCAGTCTACATATTGGCGAGAAAGGGATCAGATACTAATGTGGCAGGCCCTGTGCCAATTATCCCAATTCCCTTTAGCCAATTTCGTGCTTGGATTCGCGATCGAACCCGTTCACAACACATTGACAGATGGGACAGTATAACCACCTGTCGGCAGTCGAAGGAGGCCCTAACCGGACCTATTCAGCGAATTACGCGAAGACTGCTGGATCTAAACAGAACAAACTTACGAATAATGGTGGGTACCCTCACGGGCCACTGTGCTTTAAACAAGCACCTATTCGTTCTAAACGTCACCGACAGCCCCCTTTGTAGGGGCTGCCTAGAGGCTGATGAAACAGTCGCCCACATAATCCTGGAATGCGTGGGAGTGGCGAACCAACGGGCAAAAATCCTACCAGAAATTAGGTCGCTTCGTGAAGCCTGTGAATTCCCCAGGAGGATTCTAAGCTTCTGGTCGGAGCTGAGGTGGCTGGAATAGCCACCGACCCACACGCATAAAGGGCCACTCTAGAGCCTAAATGCGGAAACGGGAGCCCTTATCAACTATCAACTAGGGCGAAGCGCGGCCTTCGACGCGTTATTTATAGGCATAGGCAAAATATTAATTTAAATTAAATTCTGTAAAGGGCCATATTGATCTTTAATAAATGCACAATGTATTTAAGGTTCTTAATTAGATTAGGATTAATTCTGTATTGCTTAAATTCGCTGCGTAAATAAGCCATGCCTAAATTAAAATTATTTTTTTCTATTTTAGATCTGTCAGCGCAATCAATATGCATGACCATACCAAATTTAAGCTCTGTAGTACCAAGGATCTAATATTAGTAAATATATTCTTATTATTCCCAGCAACGTTTGCCACTTGGTCGACTATTATTTGCAAACTTGAAGGGCCAACTTATGTGTGATAGTTGTCCTTTTAATATTCTTGTATATTCTATCACTGTGAGTTTTTTCACATTTTTAGAAACAACCATTTAGTTGGTAGAGGGACACTTGTTTTTGACAAATAATTTTACTATAGAAATTAATTTTTCACAAACGGAGTCATCATCATCATCCTATCAGCCTATTGCAGTCCACTGCTGAACATAGGCCTCCCCCAAGGTGCGCCACTTTGCACGATCCTCCGCTGTTTTCATCCAGCCACTACCCGCTATCTTCTTTAGGTCATCTGACCATCTGGCTGGGGGGCGTCCTACACTACGTTTGCCAAGACGTGGTCTCCATTCGAGAACCTGTCTACTCCAACGCTCGTCGGTTCTGCGACAGACATGGCCAGCCCACTGCCACTTCAGCTTGCTACACTTTTGGATAATATCCATCACTCCGGTTTTCTGTCGGATGACCTCGTTTCGGATTCTATCCCTTAGCGAGATCCTGAGCATGGAGCGTTCCATTGCTCGCTGAGCGACGTGCAATCGGTGGGCCAACCTCACTGTCATGTTCCACGTTTCGGCTCCGTAGGTCATGACTGGTAGGACGCATTGATTAAAGACCTTGGTCTTTAGACACTGCGGGAGTGGCGACGAAAAGATATGACGCAGCTTCCCAAACCTTGCCCAGCCAAGCTGCACTCTTCTGGTGATTTCCCGCTCGAAGTTGTCTCGTTGATATAGACGTTGATACTCATCACAAGTATCAACGTCTATACGTTGGAGTCTGAAGAAGATGTGATTCAAGTATGTCTCGATCTTGGGGAAGTTCTGTTCCTTGCCCAGATCGAATTTAAGTTCTGCATACTTTAGAGAGTGATCTATTTGATCAAGGTCAGTTGAAAGGGGGATAGGAGATGTTTCAATCTGTTCAGGGGAGATGTTGGACAATATTTTTAGCTGAGAATGGAGATTAGAGACCGTCGATGCAGGTTCCTCATTACGGATCTTAACCTCATATTCGGCTTCTGCTTTATTCAGTAAATTAAAGTTGATAAGACGAGCCATCGTGACGTTGAGAGGTAGTATACAGTAGAGAGGTAAGTCTAAGTAGAACAATAGGTAATAAAATTTAATAGATCAATTGAGTCACAGTTATAGTCAACAAGTCGATCGAGTAATTTGGGATTAGATTTCACAAAATTATAAGCTAAAATTATTAAAGGTTGTTAAGCAATCAGATAAAATTATTCGTATTAGTAAAAATTGTTAGTATTAGAATCATTAGTATTAGTTAGAATTAGAATAAGAACTATTACTAAAACTATAGCGATAGTTAAGTACTAAATAACTACAATATAAACTAGATTAAAACTACTACAACTAGATTACAAGTATAGAGCCAGTAACGTAAAGGGAGGGAGTTCCTCAGTAAAGAGAATAAAATAATTAGCTAGGGTTAGTATGTTGTATTTAAAAGAAATGAGGGTATGTTATGTGAGGAGGCAAAGAGGGAATGTTATAAGATGAGGGCAAGGAGGGAATATTATAAGATGAGAAGAGGGAAAAGAGGAGGTCACACTCAGAGGAGGTAAAGAGGGTCGCCCTCAGAGGAGGTAAAGAGTGTCGCCCTCTGAGGAGGAAAAGAGGGACGCCCTCAGAGGAGGTAAAGAGTGTCGCCCTCAGAGGAGGTAAAGAGGTCGCCCTCTGAGGAGGAAAAGAGGGACGCCCTCAGAGGAGGTAAAGAGTGTCGCCCTCAGAGGAGGTAAAGAGTGTCGCCCTCTGAGGAGGAAAAGAGGGACGCCCTCAGAGGAGGTAAAGAGTGTCGCCCTCAGAGGAAGTAAAGAGGGTCGGTCCTCCGAGGAGGGAAAGAGGGTCGGTCCTCCGAAGGGGGAAAGTGGTTCCGTCCTCTGGAGAGGGAAAGAGGTTCGGTCCTCTGTAGAGGGAAAGCGAGTACCTTTATAGAAGAGGTATCTAATTGAGTGATAATAGTGAGAGCCTGAGAGTCCTTTACAGATGAGGTATCTAATTGAGTGATGATAGTGAGAGCCTGAGAGTCCTAATAAAGTGTAAAGTGTTGATATGTCTTTTATTGCCACTAGAAGAAGTGGTGTTTTAGAATTTTGAGAACCAGGGGTGAGAAGCCCCACGTTGGGCGCCAAATGTAATGTTGCACTTAGCCTTACAGCGGAGCCGTATGGACCTAGTGAACAGTAGTCGAGGTAGGCTACGTCGAGGGTCCTATAGATATAAGACCCTAGACGTAGGTAGGGTAATGTCGAGTGAAAGTTAGTGGTAGTAAGAGAAAGAGAGTAGATACAAGAGAACAGATGTATTTTATATAAGGCCTTACAGTACAAGTTTGGGTCCTGCGTCCCTAACGTCACTGGCAAGTTATAGGTAGCTGAGGGAAACAAGAGTTCGACTTAAGTAGGCACGACGTAGCTGAAGCCAGGAGAACGAGGTCTTGACGGTGCTACGCCGGGTACTCGGCGCTCGAGGTGGTGACTGCGGCAGATTTCACGGCCCACGCCGGAGGCAAGAGGAGGCTGCCCTCACGGCTCCTCGCCGGAGGCAGGATAAGTTTGCCCTCACGGCTTCCAGCCGGAGGTACGAGGAGGCTGGAGTTATTGAGAGCCCCCACGCGAGGTGCGGTGGCAGAAGGGGGGACTGTGGAGTGAGTTCACACGCGCCTACCACTTTAGGGAAATATACTAGCTGTCGAGTACTGTTGTAGCGTAGGGTTCGCGCCTGGGCAAAGTCCCTGGGCCATGCTGCGGCCCAGGGAGGCCTTGAGACAGTAAGGTAGCTGTCCTGTCCTTCTATCCCACGTGAGAGATGAAGGAAGACTAACCTTTTAAAATTCAGCCGTCAAAAGGTAAACAGAAAATCGTTCGCGAAACTCACGATTTCCAATTTTGATTTCAAATTCAAATAGAAGTCAAGATTGACAAGAATAGGTGGCAGATACCAAAGACAATATGAATCACGGTTGAACCATCATTCTATGTCAATGGTTTAGACGCCAACGACAAGGAATGATGCCATCAACCAAAGGCAGAGAGTAACCAAAGACATAGGATTCAATGTCAAAGGCTATATGACAGACCAATGACATGACCGCTGTGACAATGCAAAATACAATGTAAACAAATAAAACAAGAAATAGAAATTAACTTAAATACAGGAAGAGAAGAATACTACACACCGTCAACATAGATCGACCTGGACACGACATTATCATTGAACATGACCTTGGTCTTGTCCAAGTTCATCCCAAGGCCGACACATCTTGAGGCAGCGTTAAGGCTGTGCAGCATTTCTTGCAGGACTTGTGGTGTTTCTGCCAATATTATTATGTCGTCAGCGAAGCGGAGATGCGATAGAAATTTGCCGTTGACATTAATGCCCAGTCCATTCCAATCTAACGTCTTAAAGACGTCCTCTAGAGCATTGAGCAAAGGGAGTGCTGAAACGAAAATCAATATTAGTAAACTCCTATCTTTTCAAAATTAATCCTACAATTCCCCCCTAGATGATGTTGGCGAGAAAAAAAAATTCATCGAATAAAAAAACAATTTGATATACATTAAAAAAGTTACTACTCGTACAACAACTAATATGAATTTGTTGTAACCCAATAATGACTACACAAATAACAAAACCGTTGCACACTCTGTCAGGAGTCATTTAACCAGAGTAAATATTAAATGAATATTGAATACATAATATTATGAACTAAAGTTTTTTTTGCATTTTGGATAATATGAAAACACAACCACTATCTAGCTGCACCTCGATTATACTAATGGAAAAAATTTCCCGATGATTACTTCAGAAATAACTTTAGTTTTGGCCTAAGTACAACAGCATAATACAACAAAATGGAAGTAAGTAAAGCGCGAGCGAAGCGAGCGCTAAAATTTTTTTTAGCGATAATATTATTGTTAAGAATAATAATTAATGCGCGATTTTTTTTGACTATATTATTGTTTTAGGAATAATATCAAACTGCTGCATTTCAAACGTGAAACCTTGTATGGCAGCCATTTTGGATTAGAGTAAACTTCGTCGTATATGCTACCTTCGTGAATTATTCTACATTATTTTAATTAAAAATATTAATGTTTCGCAAACGGATCGCTGAATCGAAAAACGTTCGTAGGAAACGCCTTCTATCACTTGATGATATTTGCGCGGCGAGAAAAAAAACCATCGCCCTTTCACGTGTATGGGAAAGACCCGAAATTTTTTTTTCCATCATTTTATTTTTTAAGATCTGTCAGCGCAATCAATATTTATGACTATACCAAATCTCGGCTGTGTAGTACCAAGGATCTAATATTAGTAAATATATTCTTATTAATCCCAACAACGTTTGAGACTCGGTCGACTAAATATTACTCGCAAACTTTTACGGCAATTAAAAGGAAAACTTATGTGTGATAGTTTTCCTTTTAATTTCGGTGTATACGTACTACGGTGAATTTTTTCATATTTTCAAAAATTTGAAAAACATATATTCGTTAATTTGTTTAAAAGATACGTAATTTATGTACGTCCATTATGTTTTTTCTCTATACAAACTTTAAACAGCCATTTCAGGGTTCGAATTTCAAAAAATCCTTTCTTTTTCCTTGCCTAAATCTAAAGTATACCTTTTTGTAGAATTTCAGTTTGCTAAGTCCAATGGCTTCAGCTGGGCGATGATAAATCAGTAACTGATTCAGGACCTTGCATTTTTAATTTTATTTTACCCAAAACCTAAGGACGATTTCCTTAGGGGATGATTTTCGAAAAATCGCGAAAAATGTGTCTGTTTATTTGCATTAAGGTATTCTTAACGAAGTTTTGAGCCAAAATGCCCAAAAATTTGTTTTCTTCATACAAACTTTGAAGCCCCATTCCACCCTTTTATGGGTTGAATTTCAAAAAATCCTTTCTTAGTGGTTTCCTGCTTTATAAAATACACCTTTTTGTCAAACTTCAGCTTTCTAGGTCTAAGGGTTTGGGCTGGGCGTTGATCAATTAGTAAGTAATTCAGGATTTTTTGTTCGTCTTAATTCGGATGATTTTGTTCGTCTTAATTTATTCGTTCCATTAGGTACTGATAGGTTCAAACTAATACATTTACTTCCTCCATCATCCTTTATTTTATCCCCATGGGGGTTGAATTTATCAAAATCCCATCTTTAATTTCAGTTCAATCAGTCGAAAATCTAAGAAGTTTTATACAAACTTTCATCACCTATTATATCCCCTTAGGGGTGGAATTAAAATCCATTCTTATAGGATGCCTACGTCATAGTAGCTTTATGCGTGCAAAGTCTCAGACCGATCGGTTTAAAATTGACAAAGTTTCATACAAACTTTCATCAGAATCAGAACTTCCATCAGAAGGAAGCACACATATCGTCGACTTTGTCACACGGCTACGCAGGTGGTACGAGTGAGGCCGTGGTGTTACACACAGGCAACAAGGACGGCAGAGAATTCTGATTGCAACTACACGAGTGATTACTGGTCAGAAACTCGAATGTGCTAGCATTACATTTAGATAACTCAAGTAGCTCATCCATCGCCACCACATGCTCATCTGTAGTTTTTAAAGCGGTTGCATAATTGGCAAAAATATCAGTCACAGATTGAGTTAATCGTTCAACTTCTGACTGTAACAGCTGTGTGTCAACGTCATATGATTTCATCTTGTAATATAATCTATGGTTATTTCCGTATAACTTAACATTATCATGGAAAAGTTTTTTATTTTTCCTAACTAGTATTCTTGACCGTCTAATCAGTTTACCTACTTTGACATATTTTTTAAACAAATTTTTGTTTAGAGTCATATTATGATTAATTGGTAGATATATGGATTCATCACAAGTAAGATCGACATACGTCATAGAAATTTCACCACACAATACAGACACCAAAAAAGCATACAAATGAATGATGTGGTGAAACGGTGCTGCCTCAGCCAGGCTGTTTTTCAGTCAGCACCTGAGTTGACTGCTAACAACATGCATTTAAGATGCAGCACAATAATTACTGAGAAGAATCTCTGGTTGCAATGATTGCCTTTTAGTTGACTTAAGGTCCTCAGAGACACATTTCAGAGTGGATATGTGTTTGTGTGTGTCTCGTTACTCAGCCTCCAGAGCTGTAACACGCCGGAGTGATTCCTCCAGCGTGGTACTGTCCCGGTCAAATGAGTCCACCGCTCGCTGGAGCTGATCTCTTTGTTCCATTACATCCATTAGATGAGAATGCATTTCGGCCATTTCACCCTTTAACATCTTGTTTTTATTTAATATTTCAATAAATTCCTTCTCGTTATCATCTCTTTCCGATAATAACTGTTCACATTGTGTTTTTGTAGTCTTTAATTCTTTAAGCGTTAGGTCAAGTTTGTTTTCTAGCTGTTGTTGTTGTTGACGAGCAGCCGTGGCTCCCCGAGTTAACATTGTAAACAACTAAATTCGTAAAGAGATAATAATAATAAATCGGTTTCTGGTGTTATAAGACCGGGTGATCAGGAAGAAATTAAGATAAAAACACTGCAGCCGTGTTAATTTGTTTGCCTATGTGTTAGGGTTAGTAATTTTTAAAGAAGTTTTAGTAGCAACATTTTGTTTTTATCAAATGGCAACTCCATTCAGGACTGCCATCTTGTTTGGGTGCGATTGGTTGGCGCTTTTTTTTAGCGCCAACCAATCGCACCCAAACAAGATGGCTTTTTTTTTTTTTGTAGCCAATAGGAACCCGTTGTTTTCCCTCCAACATTGTGAACAAGAAGATTATTGGCTGACGACACAGGAGACTTAAACCAATCAGAGCTCGTCATTTTACCGCTAAAATGTTTAATATGAAATTCGAGAGGTGGCCATTTTTGCATCATTCTTTCCGCGGCAGGCATAGGAGTTAGACCTAGTAAACTGTAGCATTTTATTAAATAATTATTAATTGTTCTGGAAATAGTTTGCTATCAAGTAAATAAATTATATTTTACCAAGTTCTACGGCAGTTTTAAATTTGGAAGCATCCAGGATGACAACTCCCTTAAATATGAATGAAATATAGTGAACAGTTACTACAAGATTGAGGTTATGTTGACAAAATTATCGTTGTAATTACACTTGTTTTGTTACTTACGGTTTAATACGTCAGTAATAGATATAAAACACAATTATTCATGGGGAATACACAATAGTATTTAGAAAAATAACAAAAACTTTTTAAATTTCGGTAACCGTTGTAAGGTTTAATGATTGGTTTTCTTATTGTTTGATTCATTTATACAATCAATTCTATTTGGAATGTTATCTCAGGTTATGATTTCGTTTTGATACCGCCTTTTTATTTGTAATCGAGTCGTGTACCGCCATACATGAAATTTAAAAAAAAGTATAAAAGCCGTTGCAATGACTGTTAAGCTCTCTTTTGCATTTTGAATTTCGTCGTGATAACATTGTACCAAGTTTATTCTGTAATAAATAATTTTATAAGGCTATTGAAGTTTCCCTTCTGAATTCCCTATAATTCAGAAGCAGGATCTTTCCATGCGCCTAAAGTTTGAGCCGTTCCTAGACTACTTTTTTTTTAAATACTGTAACGTGCTTCCTAAAGTATTTCTGGATCTAGGTCGAGAACCGTACAACGAGGAGTCGTCCACGTGGTGATCGGCGCTTCCATCAGCGCTCCCGGACCTGAGCGAGGGCGAAGCCGATCACACTCCCAGCCCGTCACGACACCACCGGTACTACAAGAGACAGCGCCGGTGCCAGAGGCCAGAACGCGTGACTGAAGAGGTACAGCGTACCCAATCTGAGCTTTGCAGCTGGGAAATAAGAAGGTCAGAGATACCGCGGTTGACCGCAGAACATTTCTAAATAGTTATATTCTTTTTAATCTAATAGTGATCTACTGCCTACCCCAATGGGATAAGGGCGGAGCTTATATCTGTGTATGTTGGTAGTTTGAATTCTTTCAACCATATTAATACCTATAGTGATGTTGTTCTAATTTTTATGAGTCATAACCAAATCATCGTGTTGGTTTAATGAAGTCATTAAGTGCACCAAAAGTGCGTCTGACTATTTACCTAGCATTACGAAAGTTGGCTGGTAAAGTGAAAACATGGCCTTTCAGTTTGAGCAAAAATTTCAAAAGAAATGTTCAACAAATATAAATAATTAGACGAGACATTTGAAAATGATTTGTATGCCAAGATGTTATTATTGTTGGTAGATTTTATGGTTTATTTTTTTATGATCTCACTGTTATGAAATTAAGAATCACAAGAGCAGTTATTAGAATTGTTTTCCAGTAGTAAGGAGTTTTGTGTATACCCACAAAAGTTTAATAATGATACTCGTTCTAGTGAATTGAACACTCCCAAGATCAGTATTTTAAATGTCACGAAAACAATTAATTGTTTTAGTTACATACCCTATTACTTTCATGTGATACATGAGATCTTGCATAGTTTTGAGAAACAAACATGAAGCCCTGTTAGGGCACTGCAACAACATTTATTGAAATGCATTACAAATTAAAATGAATTGCAAATTTTACAATATACATCGGCTTTAAATAAATTCCGAGTCAGAACCATTGATCTTATCTAATTTGTCCTATAAAATTTTTAAGCTGTTTATCTAACATGTTATCTCTTTCCATGTCTCTAATTGTATTGCATTATTAAATATATTTTGAATGCCACGTTTCACGAAGAGTTTCACGCGTTTTACCTATGTTCGGAATGGGCAAGTTACCTCTGTGCCGTGCGATTGGTAACTATGCTAACTCGTTTAAACCAAAGTTGTTTTTCGGGCTAGTTTGCATATTTGTAAGATATATTATGAAATTGGAGAAGGTATTTTAATTTAATCAAAGTTTAAAGTTTCTTTGGAAGATAGTTATAGATTCGCTGCGTCGTCGGTAGCGTTATTTTATAGCCTTTCGACCGAACAAAATGTTCGTCGTAATTCTTTAATTTGTTATAACGTCTCATTTATGAACTCATTGAAACACGACATTCAAAGTAAAGCTAACCATAATACATTAGTGAAAACCGTACCTACATCAGTTTAGCAGTTTCTGCGATAAGCACGCACAAACTTACAACAATTCTAACAATTATTGACTTTTGGTCTATTGCGTTATTGAAGGAAATAATAGTGATTCTTACATATCCTCAATTGTACCGAAAGCGATCGGTTACATTTTAAAATAGTATGTATATTTGTATACACATGTACAGATTACATTACAACCAAGCCGGTGATGCCGTTCGAAAGTCTGTATCTTTTCAGTTCATAAAAGAAGTGTGTGAAACTTGATAATTTGTGATGATTTTAATTACGTGTCTTTAGTTCAGATTTCCTTACTAGACCAAGTCTAAACCTAAAGTGTACTGTGCTCTAATTGACTGTAACTTAATGTTGTTTGAGGTAAAGTTCAAATCAGTGTATGACTTTAATGGAGCTGAAAGTGAATCGATTTCGTATAATGGTAGTTTAGTTTTAAGTGGTGGTTAAGCAACCAAGCTTCAATTTCTTTAGTTATGCTGGACGGTGTCTGTCAAAAGCAAGCTATTCTTTTGTGAATTAAATGTCGATGATTATATATTATCTCGGCTTAGAGGTTGCTGTTATTGTTCATTATTTTGGTAGAAAATTAAACGTGCGAGAGGTTGCTTGCCTGTGGGATTAAATGAGACATTAAACTTTTTTTTAATAGGGGCCACAAACACGTTTCAGTCATGGTATCGAGGGCCGCAAGCAAAAATTATTTAGGTCTTAAATTAAACGTAATTCCAAGTTAACGATGCATTTACTTTATTAATGAAAATAGTTTTAAAAAAAGATGTTTAAATACGATTTATAATACTGTGACTTTTTCAAAACTTGATCAAGATCTGGGTTGTCGCTACATGCTATCCCTATTACATAAATATCTCTAATAATATTAAGAAAGACTGTGCCTGAGGTTTGACCTTTCGTTGGTAGGAATTTAAAAAAAAAGGTATCTAAATTGAATGGTTTTCTGAAAAATATCTAACAAACAAAGTATTGCTCAGATGGGCGCGATATTTAAAATGGTTCACAATAAGTTTGTAACTTCAGATGGGCCAATCACAACGGCCAGCGGGCAGCAGGTTGTGTAGCTGGATTAGATGAGTCATAGTGACGTTACGTGACGTGACCTATACTTGTTCTTTTTTTTTGACTAGATCGCAGTACCTATTCTATTTTAACTATTTGCTCACGATTATCAAAATTTTAAAGACACTTGTGCGACCGACCGCAAATTCTTACGTCGTGAAATATGCGTAATAAGATTCCATGGAAAAGACGTTCACGCGCTTTCTCATTAATTTGTAGTGGGTAGTGCTACTGTTTAGTTTTGCGAGAACTTCGTTCATAAAACATATGCCGCTGAGGAGCTTTAGGGAGCCCCTTCATGAAGTCCATACAGAGTTTTTGCGAATAAAGCGTACTTTTTGGAGAATACATTTTATCTATTTGCCATTGCCAGTGTAGATGATAAACTTATACTTAGGTTAGCAATTATTGGGATTCGAGGTTTCACTTCTTTTTTTAGGAAAGGTTTTATGAGGAAAGTTTTTTTAAAAATGACCTTGAAAGATTCCTTCCTCAAGTGATTGAGGATCAAGTGATGAGTTGGGTTCGAGAATGGTCGAATCATACATCGATACAGTGTTTTAGACTCCCAGATTGAACTGCGACAGACGGAACTTGACAGACGGAAGTGCGACAAGTTGTAAATGCGACAGATGTATAAATAATGTAATTATTTGCATCGCCACCGTGCAAAGTGGACGTCTTTTAAGTTTTAAATGAAATTGCAATAATATCGTTAGTTCAAATCTAAATTCTATAGTCATAATCGCAATTGTTAAAACGGATTGGAGTGCGTTGCGGAAATAAGTCATTTTGACTTGGTGAACCACTAGTATATTATCGCAAGAACCACGAGAGGGCAGCACTCGTCTCTGCGCTGGAAAGAGAACGCTACTATTTTTTGTCTCAAGCGAAAGTCAACTTCGTCACTGGCAGCTAAGGGTGTGTGTGCGCGCACGAGTCGAAAAACAAGTTTTCTGCATAGTGTGAGTACCTACTACTGCCCATTGTGAACTCGGCGAAGGAAGTTATACTTTACATTCAAACACTTTGCCTACTTCCACAACTAACAATGAACGTCTTACGATCACCTACGAATTCAACTGTTACTGGAGGGGGCTCGCAACCAGACCTATCAAAAATGGCCGAACCAAATATTACTTTCCGTAAACGAAAGCAACCTGATGATCAGGGCTGTCAATGCCAATCCGAGGTGCAGAATTTTCGTACAGAAATATCCCGAGTTTCTGATTTACTGGAAAAACTTATTTCCAATAATGAAATAAATACGAATTATATGCGTGCAAGTATTACGACAATTAATCAACATATTACTGATATGAAAATTTCACACGAGCAGACTATGAACACTCTTAACAATAATATGCAGGAGATAAAAAATCAAGTACATGATATTAAAACATCAATGTCGAATATAACTCAGGAACAAAAAGATATTAAAACTAAAGTATCTGAGCTTGAGAAAAAAATCTCTGCTGGTGAAGAAAAAATTAAATCTGTGGAGCACAACATCAGTGGTTTACAAACAGCATCTGCTTTCAAGTCAAATCAAAAAGAGGACTTGTTGCGTGAGCTCCAAGAGAGAAACTTCAGACTAAAGAACATAATTCTGACTGGAATACCCGAAAACTCTTCTTCCAATAAACAAGAACGTACAGATGGAGACATGACAGAGGTTTTAAACATTATATCTAAACTTGCCAAAGACTTCCCAAAACCAGTCAAAATCTTTCGTATGGGTAAATTTGATCCAGCCAAAAAACGTGGAATAAAAGTATGCTTTGAATCCCAGGTTCCTCCAAAGAAACTACTACGCAATAAGGAGTCTCTACCGGAGGGGGTTAAGATATATTCTGATCAAACACCGTCCCAACAAACCTACTTGAAAAGCATCAAGGATGAACTAACACGACGCTTAAAAAACGGAGAATCTGACCTTACAATCAAGTATGTAAAAGGAGTACCTACAATCATCAAAACGCCAAAAAACTAAGATCCGACACAAAGGAAACCATAGAAGCGATCACGCATCAAATAGTCCAAACAACTACAGATTTTATAATTACTAAGTCTTATCTAAACTTTTATTACTTAAATGCTAGAAGTATATGTAAGGAAGGCAAGTTCGATGAGCTGCAGTGTATACTGAAATCCATACCCACTACTGTGCATGTCATAGTGATAACTGAAACTTGGATTCAAACCGAACAACAAGCACTTCGCTTCCAAATCCCTAACTACACTCACTATTATAACTATAGAACTGATAAAATTGGAGGGGTGTCTCGGCGTTTGTACACAATGACCTGAAACATAGTTTGACGGAATCAACCTATAGTGGTGGAAATAACTACCTTTGGTTTGGACTAGAAAGGTATTCCCTGGACATTGGTGTAGTGTATAATCCCGGTGATACAAACTTTCAAAATTTCTTAGAAACTTACGACTTACAACTACAACAGAAAAAAAGAGGCCTGATATTCGGAGATTTCAATATTAACTTGTTGGAACAAGACAAACGAAAGAAGCTGTACACAAAAACTACAAAAGAGGCGGGATTCAAACTACTTAATAAAATAACAAGCAAATACTACACAAGAGACAGCACCACGACAGCAAAAAAAACGATTCTGGATCACGTATGTACTAATCTAAAAGACAACAATTATTATTTAGCCTTGATCGAATCGTCAATGTCAGATCATCGACAAATCTGCCTGTCCCTTAGAAAATCCAAACCACCACCTAAGAAAAGAGTCAAATTCTTAGCGCCAAATTACCAAGAGTTGCATAAGTCCGTAGAAAAAGAAAAACTTAAAGAGCAAAACCTAGATTATGAACAAATAGAAAACATAATAAAAACACACATAAATCAATCTAAAGTAATGAAATCAAAGATTCTAAACTTACCACAGGAAGACTGGATTAGCAGTGATATTGTACGGGGAATAAATCAAAGAAATGAACTGTGGAGACAGTTCAAACACAACCCAACAGATTCTTCTCTTAAGAACCTATTTCAAAAAGAAAGAGACGCAGTGGCAAAGAAGATTAGAACCTCAAAAGATACTTTTTATTATAATAAATTTACCCAATGTACAAATAAACAAAAAAAAATGTGGCAGCTTATAAATTTCCTTTCTAAAAATAAAATCAAAATACACTGTGCACCTTCGAAACTCGTAAACAATAACAACGAAACGATTACTGATCCTATTGCAATTTGTGAACTTTTCAACCAATATTTTTCAACAGTTGGATCACTCTTAGCAAACAAAATTCTATCACAACACCAAATAACACACTCACATACTACATCAAATACTTATCCTAATAGTAGCTATCCAGGGCTAGCAAGTCTAGAACCATGCACAGTCAAAGAAGTTTCGAGAATCATAGACAGTCTGGACTCAAATTGTAGCATTGGCATAGATGGGATCAGTACAAAAGCGATAAAATGCATAAAAGATTTGATAGTTAACAAGCTAGCTGAATGCTTTAATATCCTTTTCAAAGAAGGGAAATTCCCTACCTCACTCAAAATAGCAAAAGTAACTCCAATTTACAAATCAGGTTTCAAAACTGATCCGGGAAATTACCGTCCAATCTCCGTACTGCCAGTGCTGTCCAAGATCCTCGAAAGATTATTGTATAAACGATTGAAAGCTTACCTCAACTCTATTAACTACATTTCTGAAAGACAATTTGGATTTAGACCCAAAAGTGACACCTTAGCTGCAACTATTGATTTAATTACTAAA
This sequence comes from Aproaerema taeniolella, assembly GCA_949987775.1. Taxonomy (NCBI): domain Eukaryota; kingdom Metazoa; phylum Arthropoda; class Insecta; order Lepidoptera; family Gelechiidae; genus Aproaerema; species Aproaerema taeniolella. The sequence goes on from CATLJT010000181.1 coordinate 34,132, forward strand.
ATAAAACAAAATATAGACCAAAAAAAAATTGTCCTAGGCATATTTATAGACTTGAAAAAGGCCTTTGATACGGTCAGCCATTCACTTTTAATTCAAAAACTGAGGAGTATTGGAATTACTGGTGGTGCATTGAGTATGTTTGAATCTTACCTTGATAATAGATCCCAGATCGTTAAAATAGAAGATACTCAGGGCAGTGCCCTTCCAGTAACCTTTGGCGTTCCCCAAGGGTCCATTCTTGGACCCTTGATGTTCCTTGCATATATCAACAGTGTCACTGACTTGGGTCTTCATGGTCATCTAACTCTTTACGCTGATGACACTTGTTTATTTTACTTCGGACCCAATATACACGACATTATTTCATTAGCTCAAAAAAATTTAAATTCCCTTTTTAACTGGCTCCAGGATAATTTGTTAACTATAAACACATCGAAAACTTCATTCATAATATTCAGAGCAAAAAACAAAATAATACCTCAACACCAACCTTTACGCATTAATAATGTCCCTATTGAAGAAAAATCACATGAAAAATATCTTGGCCTACATATTGACAATCGTTTAACGTTTAACAAACATATTGATCTTTTAAAAAACAAATTATCTTCATTAATAGGCTCACTCAGAACAATTATCCGTTGCATTTCACGAAAAATCCGCTATACTATATACAACTCACTAATAAAGTCACATCTAATGTATTTAATTGAAATCTGGGGTAGTGCCACCAAAACAAAACTATCAGAACTACAAGTGATTCAAAATAAACTCGTTAAAATACTATTTCATTACCCATATTTGACCCCGACCACAAAAATTTACAAAGAGACGGCCCTAATGAATATACAACAACTGTACACCTACCACACTTGCATTCTCGTCCATAAGATTCTACAAAAAACCATACACACTTCAATAACACTCACACAATCAAAACAAGTACACAAACGCAAAATGCGCCGCGCCAGCTATATCGTACTACCTAAGCCAGGAACAAATTATGGCAAAAAAATGTTTACGTTTGAAGGAGCACAGTTGTACAATAAACTACCTTCAACTATTAAAAATATCGAATCCTATAATGTATTTAAGGCCAAACTTGCAGAATATATTGCCGCAAATATAACTTAACTTCTTATTGGTAAAAAACTGTAAACATAACCTAACTATGTCTATATATTGCTACTGTTGGTGAGTACTTATTGTAAAACTAAAAATTAACCTAAATTGTGTATGTACCTACCTACTTATTGTTGAAATTAAAAAATGTCCCCGGTGTTGCATGATGAAAAATCAAATACTTTACCTTGTATTTCTCATATAAGTGACTATGGTATTGTCTTTTTTGAGAAATAAATTTCTTTAAATCGATGTAATTACCTTCAAAATTGCTTTTTCTTAAAGTATGTTAATAAATACCTACTTAAAAGTTGCGTTATAACCAAAAAATCTAAAAAAACTAATATGAAATACGTTCCGACCAGTAAGCATCGCTAGGTTGCGAGCGCTTCAAATAAAATTAAAAGCGCTATTAATAAAAGAAATAAATGCTTTCAATAAAAAACGAATATTTGAAAGTTAAATTTGTGTTTTTGAATTTCTAATTTAAATATAATATTTTAGCGTACACTTAAAAATGAGGGTATTTTTAAAATGTTTTGTTCTCGCACGTCTCAATAACAAACCAGTTATATTGTATTCTAAACCAATCTTGCATCGTTTACGCAATGGATTATTCCTGTGAGTTAATTAAATCTAGAATTGGGAAGAACGAATTAGTTATTAATGGGTACATATACTGCAAAAATAAAGTTCGTGGTGATGTTTATTATTGGTGTTGTGTGGAAAAGTGTTCAAAGAAGTGCGATGTATATGTTAAACCCAAATTGACAAATGGAAACCATGATATCGTTAGTAAATCGATTAGGGAGCATTCTCATATGCCAAATCCCGATCTGGTTGACATCAAAAAGCTTCAATCCCAATTAAAACTAAAAGCTGACTGTAGCATGGATTCACCGGCACAAATTATACAAAATTGTATTAAAGATATACCAACCTCTAGTGCTCCGTTTATACCCGATAAGTGGGCTATGAGTAGGTTGATCAACCGGGAAAGAAATAAAAATATGCCTAAGATCCCAAAAAAGCTATGCGATATAACCATTCCAGACAATTTACAAAAATTTGAGAACGAACAGTTTTTGTTGGGGCATTATCATTACAAAGGCGAAACTGTAATTGTATTTGCAACTAAGGAAAATCTACGGCTGTTACATGATGCTGATTTCTGGATTCAAGATGCTGCCCTTCACCTTTATGCCAAATGTACACAATACATGGGAACAGTGGATTGAACGCAACAGATAAGCAAATGTTTCCTTTAGTCTACGCATTTCTTTCCCATAAATCTGAAAATTGCTACTTTATTATGATGGAAATTTTGAAGTCATATTCTTTAAATGTATTAAACCTACATCTCAGGCCAAAAATCATAATCACAGACTTCGAAATAGCAGCAATGAATGCGTGTAAACGCGCATTCCCCGAAACCGAGAACAAATGTTGCTATTTCCATTTACGGCAAAGTATTCAAAAACACATCCGTGATGCAGGATTAGAAAATAAATATGCTCAGGATAGCGAGTTTCGTTGCAAAATGAGACACTTGGCAGCGCTAGCTTTTTTACCAGCGCAAGAAATTCCATCAGCCTTTAATGAAATTACTAAAAATATATTGCCAAAGGAGGCACATAAAGCAACCGCTTGGTTTAAAAAGTATTACATTGGGAGTGAGACTAATTTTCCTAAAAAGACAATCATACACCGATGAAAATTACTTTAGTAAAAAGAAACCACTGTTTCCTCCTGAAACATGGTCTGTGTACGACTCGATTGCTACAGGTGTCCCGACAACACAAAATGCCGTCGAAAGCTGGCATAATAGATGGAACATTTTAATGAGCAGAAAAAAATGGAACATTTACAAAACAATTGAAGAATTAGTTAAAGAACAAAAGCATACAAAATGTCAAATAGAAAGACAACTAGCAGGAATAAAAAAAAAATAAAAAAAATATTAATGAAAAATTATTAAACCATTTAAAAAATAGAACTAAATTAAATGTAATTGATTTTTTAAAAGGTTTATCATATATTATTTATTTCAAAAATTAAATGTTTATTCAAACGAAAAAAGTTTGTAAGCAAATTGTTAAAATTTCTTTTTTTAATTTCATTAATCTGAAGAAAAGATAAATAGATACATAAATTATTATTATTCAAATAATTCATGAAGAGGCGAGAAATTATTTTTTCTTAGTTATTATTTCTTTATAGACAGGGCTTTAGGTAAATCTCTTTCAACCTCTCGGGTGCTAAATCAGTCCATGAAACTGAACAACTTTTCCCAAGGAACACAGGTCAAAATACGAAAAAAAATTTTGATATTCCATACAAAATGCGCTATATGCTGATAAAGTTTGTATAGGAACTCAAATTTTTTTTTCGTTTTTTGAGCTATGTTTCTTGAAAAGTTGTTCAGTTTCATGGACTGATTAACCACCCAAGAGGTTGAAAGTGATTTACCTAAAGCCCTGGATAATTTGTTTTTATAAGTTAAATTTTTTATTTAAGTACCTATAAAAAATATGATTATCATGGAATTGAAAAAAAATAGTACAGAAATTATTGTACAATTAATTAAATATTAAATTTTGTTTACATTAAAAAATGTACAAGTTGGCCACCCTTTGTTTTTTTTTCAATATTTAATAAATTAATAGGATGCGCATCGCTGTTGTCTCATTGTTTAATCTTACAATAAAAAATAAATTAATGTCTATTTAAAATAAATATTTATTTGTCGTATTTGAATCGTGTCGCAATTTTGTCTTATCGCAGTTTCTTCTTGTCGCAGTTTCTTCGTGTAGAAGTTTCTTCTTGTCGCAGTTTCTTTGTGTCGAAGTTTCTTCTTGTCGCAGTTTCTTCTTGTCGCAGTTCCCTCTGTCGCAGTTTCTTCATGTTGCAGTTTCTTCTTGTCGCAGTTTAGTCTGTCGCCGTTCCGTCTGTCGCAGTTTCTTCTTGTCGTAGTTTAGTCTGTCGCAGTTTCTTCTTGTCTCAATTTAGTCTTTCGCAGTTCCGTCTGTCGCAGTTTCTTCTTGTCGCAGTTTAGTCTGTCGCAGTTCCGTCTGTTGCAGTTTAGTCTGTCGCAGTTCCGTCTGTCGCAGTTCCGTCTGTCGCAGTTTCTTCTTGTCGTAGTTCCGTCTGTCGCAGTTCCGTCTGTCGCAGTTCCGTCTGTCGCAGTTTCTTCTTGTCGTAGTTCCGTCTGTCGCAGTTCCGTCTGTCACAATTCAATCTCGGACTCTTTTTTTTATTAGTGTGGGTGGTAATTCGTTCACTCCTAAGCTAGGTTTTCCTTTAAAGTTTTTTGAAGTAAAAACTTTTTTAGCGGCATTGAGCACTATAGTTTGAAAAAAAAAAGTTTAAACTCGCGATGAACTCGCTTCAGATGTCACGTGACCCTGATCGTAAGATTGATCGAAAATGCGTAGGATAGGGTTGCTACCTTTTTTGAAGTGAAAACTTCTTTAGCAGCGTTGTGCACTTTGAAGTATGGGTGGAAACCTGGACGGATGGCAGCCCTATGGTAAAATTATCTCTGTGACAGATGTCCACGATTATTCGTACATAGTGCGCAAATACCGATAGACTATTTTACTGAATAGAAAGTAGATAGTTTGGTCGAGTGGAAAAGTTGCCAGATTGTAAGCAGCAGGTCGAGGGTTCGAATCCTGAGAGAAAAACGGACTCTTTTGTGTATTTCGTTTTATTTCTATATTAATGCACAACGTTAATGTTCAAGTGTTCAATTCTGCCGGCACTCCCGGATTGCAACCCGTTGTTTTTTATTAGTTTATTTACCTCCAAGAGATTAATCTGTTGCAAGAAAATAATATTTTCTATCATAGACTCGTTTGAGTATAAGTTGCATGTGATGCATCAATTTGTCCCACTATTGCTCATACTGTCGGAAACTGACGTCGCTACAAATACTTCGTAAATTCTTGAGTTGCTTGTAGTGAAGGAACTATATCGATTAGCTAAAAACAAGCTGTACTTATGTGAAAGAGTTAAATTAGATATTGTTGCTTATCATTACATTATTTTATTACAAATTGCCTATTTAAAATATGCGATTATGTTATTAGAAGAAAAACACTACCTAGTTGTTTTATTTTTCAAGTGAATGAATGAATCAATAAATTTCTTAATGCACAATTAAATAAATGGGGAAATAATAACCAACTTGAAAAGGCGATCTAATCACTAGAAGTTATCTCCACTAGACAAGATATTCATTGCAGCCTATACTTAAAAATAAAATAGTTTTATGCAATTATTGATACGTCATTATTACAGAAAATTAAGAAAATTAAGAATGATGTACGAGTAAACGAAAAAAACTGTGATCGTGGTCTGAATAAAAGAACGTGATATTAGTTTATTCTTTGTCGTACATACTACTTATTTATTAATTAAATTAATGTGAACTATTTTTACAATTGATTTGATGTCGTTAAGTGGCTTCAAGTGGTTTTAGAACTACATGACGATCTGCCTACCGTAAATGAGATTATAGGCAAGAGTGTATGAATGTATGATAATGAATATATAAAAATCTTAGAACATAAAAGTATATTGCTAAGAACAGAAGTCCCTATCAGACTTAAGAACTACGGATACTGTATTCTTTATTCTTGTTCCCAGTAATTTTGCGGAATCTGCAACCAATCTTGGCCCTCTACGGAATCTGCAGGCCATGTTTTTGCTGCGGAGTCTGCGGCTATTGTGATTTTGCTGCGGAGTCTGCGGCTATTATGATTTTGCTGCGGAATCTGCGGCTATTATGGTTTTGCTACGGAATCTGCGGCTATTATGATTTTGCTGCGGAGTCTGCGGCTATTATCAAATCTGCGGAGTCTGCGGATATTATGATATTCCTGCGGAAACTGCGGGCTAATAGATCCTTGCTGCGGAAACTGCAGCTGACCGAGTTGAAAAACTGGCGGACTCTGCTGGATACTCGTCTACTGACGGTATTATCAAACATAGAATTATATACAACGATTCAGGTAATTTTGAGAAGTAATGATCGTATACTTATAATTATGGAGAGAAGGTATTTTATTGTTATAAAGATTTCAGCGCGAAAGTAATGAATGCATATATTTATTTATTTCCTAAAGCGGCTGGTTTTGGTCTCGTGACCCATACCGCTACCTCTGTGTAAAAAGCAGATGTTTTTTCCCGGGTCTAAGTGTTTGTGTCGCAAAGGACCCACGAAATAAGGGAAAGTTTTATGTGGGTGTTTAAATGTATGTTATTTAAAATTGCGAAGCCTTGATAAATAAATATAAATGTTTATATTAGTAACCACATGATAATTTCTATCAATAAATTGCACTAAAAGTTCGAATCTCACATAACAGTAAATGAATGCTACATAGTCGATATTATATATTTTAACGCTCGTCTGAAAATATCAGTTAATTGGTATCTAATTGACTGCCTTACTATATAAGACGGCGTTTTAAAAGAAAGTTTTAAAGGTTTTCGTATTAAACAATACTTAACCGGAGTTAGACATAGTTTAAGTTGGTATTACAATGTTTTGCAGTAAGATCCACCATTTCTTTTAATTTTCATATATCCTGCTGCAAGCTAACGAGACCGGGGAGCTCCTAGAAGTGACGACATCGCAGATACCACACCGGCTGCCAAGAGCTCTTAGAAGGACGGACCCATCACTGGACAACGGACACCAGCAGCTAACACACTTTCCCGAGAATTCTAGCATAGAGTCCACCCACCCAATTTTACCTGTTGCCCCCCCTAATTGTATTTTTTTTCTCTCTCTTCATCCCTTCCTTGTTTGTACATAAATGATCCGAATGTAAGGTGTTTCTAATGTAGAAAGTTTGCGTGTATGAGGACATAACACGCGTCAGGATGGTCGAATGTAAGGTTTAATGATTAGTTTTCTTATTGTTTGATTCATTTATACAATCAATTCTATTTGAAATGTTATCTCAGGTTATGATTTCGTTTTGATACCGCCTTTTTAGGGTTCCGTAGTAATCTACGAACCCTTATAGTTTCGCCATGTCCGTCTGTCCGTCTGTCCGTCTGTCCGTCTGTCCGTCTGTCCGCGGGTTTCCTAAGAAACCTTTGGTACTACAGAGCTGAAATTTGGCATGGTCATAAATATTAACTACGCCGTCAGAACTGTAGAGTAAAATCTTAGAAAAAAAATTTTTTTCGGGTGTCTCCCATAGCTGTGAAAGGGCGATGAATTTTTTTTTTCTAGCCAATATCATTAAATGGGGTGTCATAGGACAGCTTTTTAAAAGACAGAAGGGGTTTACTAAGAACGTTTTTCGATTCAGCACTTTGTTTGCCTAATATAAATTTTTAAAGTGAAAATTTTTGTCAAACACAAGTGTCCCCCCCCTCTGCCAGCTAAACGGTTGATTCTAAAAATGTGAAAAAATTCATGGTGGTAGTGTATACAATGAAATTATAAGGAAAACTATCACACATAATATGGCTTTTCAAGTTTGCGAGTAATAGTCGACCAAGTGCCAAACTTAGTTGGGATTAATAAGAATATATTTACTAATATTAGATCATTGGTACTACAGAGCTGAAATTTGGCATGGTCATACATATTGATTGCGCCAATAGATTGAAAAAATAAAATTTTGGAAAAAACAATTTTTCGGATGTTTCCCATACACGTGAAAGGGCAATGGTTTTTTTTTCTCGCCAATATCATCGAATGAGATGTCATAGGATAGATTTTTAAAAGATAGAAGGGGTTTACTAAGAACATTTTTCGATTCAGCATTCCCTTTGCGAAAAATTAATTTTTAAAGTGAAATTTTTTATTAAAAACAAGTGTCCCACACTACAAGCAAAACGATTGTTTTTAAAATGTGGAAAAATTCACGGTGATAGAATATACAACAAAGTTAAAAGGAAAACTATCACACATAAGTTGGCCCTTCAAGCTTGTGAGTAATAGTCGACCAAGTGCTAAACGTTGTTGGGATTAATAAGAATATATTCACTAATATTAAATCCTTGGTACTACAGAGCTAAAATTTGGCATGGTCATACATATTGATTGCCCTGACAGATCTACAAAATAAAATAGTGGAAAAAAAAAAGTTTTTCGGGTGTTTCCCATACACGTGAAAGGGCGATGGATTTTTTTCTCGCCGATATCATCGAGTAGGTTATCATAGGATAGCTTTTTAAAAGATAGAAAGGGTTTACTATGAACGTTTTTCGATTCAGCAATCCGTTTGAGAAACATTAATTTTTATAATGAAAAAATTGTGGAATAATTCTCGAGGGTAGCATTTACGACGAAGTGTACCCCAATCCAAAATGGCTGCCATACAAGGTTCCACGCTAAAAGTGAGGCGAGCCGAAAGCCAAGCTGTAACATATTGACATTTCAGGTGTCGTTTAATAGGTTTGTGGGGGTGCTAATTACGAAAATGACATCAAAATTATACACGATCACCACGCGACCTACTTTAGCAGCAGCTCGATATTATTATATTATGCCTAACAATAATATTATCGCAAAAAACAAAAACAAAAAACAAAAACAAAAAAAAATAAAAAAAAAAATTCGCGCTCGCTTCGCTCGCGCATTAAATACTTCCATTTCATTTTTTTTTTCTCGTTGATATCATCGAGTGAGATGTCATAGGACAGCTTTTTAAAAGATAGAAGAGGTTTACTAAGAACGTCTTTCGATTCAGCATTCCCTTTGCGAAAAAATAATTTTTAAAGTGAAAATTTTTATTAAAAACAAGTGTCCCACACTACAAGCAAAACGATTGTTTTTAAAATGTGGAAAAATTCACGGTGATAGAATATACAACAAAGTTAAAAGGAAAACTATCACACATAAGTTGGCCCTTCAAGCTTGTGAGTAATAGTCGACCAAGTGCCAAACGTTGTTAGGATTAATAAGAATATATTTACTAATATTAGATCCTTGGTACTACAGAGCTAAAATTCGGCATGGTCGTAATATTGATTGCGCCGACAGATCTAAAAAATAAAATGGTGGAAAAAAATTGTTTTTGGGGTGTTTTCCATACACGTGAAAGCGCGAGGGATTTTTTTTCTCGCCGATATCATCGAGTGGGTTATCATAGGATAGCTTTTTTCAAGATAGATGGGGTTTACTACGAACGTTTTTCGATTCAGCAATCCGTTTGGGAAACATTAATTTTTATAAAAATAAAATGTGGAATAATTCACGACGAAGTGTACACTAATCCAAAATGACCGCCATACAAGGTTCCACGCTTAAAGTGAGGCAAGCCGATAGCCAAGCTGTAACATATTGACATTTCAGGTGTCGTTAATTAGGTTTTTGGGGGTGCTAAGTTCGAAAATGATATCAAATTTATACAAGATCACCACGCGACCTGCTTTAGCAGCAGCTCGATATTATTATATTATCCCTAACAATAATATTATCGCAAAAAAAAAAAAAAAAAACTATTAAAAAAACAAAAAATTCGCGCTCGCTTCGCTCGCGCATTAAATACTTCCATTCTGTTATATTTAGACCAAAACTACAATTATTTCTGAAACTACAAACTTTTTAATACATTTCTTTTTGATACTATAGTATTTGGGGATTTTAACATCGACTATGACAATATGCTCGTAGAATTAAGAAACCAGCTGCATATTTGAACCATGCTGCTACGGAACCCTACAATGCGCGTGGCCCGACACGCTCTTGGCCGGTTTTTTATTTGTAATCGAGTCGTGTACCGCCATACTTGAAATTTAAAAAAAAGTATAAAAGCCGTTGCAATGACTGTTAAGCTCTCTTTTGCATTTTGAATTTCGTCGTGATAACATTGTACCAAGTTTATTCTGTAATAAATAATTTTATAAGGCTATTGAAGTTTCCCTTCTGAATTCCCTATACCGTTAATTTTTCTTTGGCGTTATAGTACAATTAATGCACTTAGAACTATCTGATAACACTATTTATTATATAACATCAGTAAAAGAAACTGGTAATTACTAATAAAACATTAGAACATAATGATTATTAACTAAAAATCACAGAGCTATTTCATTTACAGCTGAACCGTTTAACAGTTTTCAGTTACAGCTCAACACCACCTGACTCTTTTCATGGATGTATGTACCAAAAAAGCCTGTGGCTCTGCCAGCCCAAGCGAGCGACGCCGGGAACGAGGCAATGAAGAGGTTTTTCCTAAGCGTGTTGGACGAATACTTTGCCGCCAACCGTTTACTCCCAGTTGCTGCCCAAGGACCTAGGCGTAAAAATGACGAAGCTCAGGTTGGTCTACTAGAACGCCCAATCCTTGTACAAAAAGAGGCGCCTGCTCCTGCATTTCCTCCAGGAGCATGATATAGATATAGCTTTGATAAACGAGACCCACCTGAGCTAAAAAGAGAATTTCAATATTTCAAACTATCTAACGTATCGCAAGGACGAGATTTCACCACAGGGCAAGCCTTACAGAGGCCTACTCGTCCTTGTGCATTGCCGGATAGTTCACCAGCCCGTTCCCTTTACGCAGCTTACATCTATCTACGCATTGGGGGTAGATATTCATACCGCCGCCGGCGATTTGCATCTTTACGCCGTATACAAGCCGCCTGCTACCCTCATTGACGTTGGTGAGGTAAGAAATCTGCTTCTATCCAACGCGAAGCACACCGCTTGGAACTCTTCCAAAACGTGCAACGCAGGCCGCGCGCTGCTCCAGGACGCGATCGACCACCAAAACGAGTGTGTCGGTCCCACTAAGCCCACCCGCAACGACCCACCGGAGGTGCTTGTTGTTATCATTTCTCATTATAATTTTTATTTACAGCAAAGGACTGTGCAATTATGGGTCAGGTCAGGAAGCATCGAAGAACGTCATCCTGGCCCAAGGCCTGTATCGTTTACAAATACATCACCACGTCACCTGAATATAGTTGCTGCTCATGCTTATCTCCTCAGCATCCGTTCTACAGCAACAAGACATGGCGTGTCTTTACAAACAGTGCGGAATCATTTGCGTGCTGTTGGAAGTTCTAACTATTAAGGTGGTTCGATGAGGTTCCTCAAAGCGCAAAGCTCGCTAGATGGCGCCACTTTTGCAAATTTCTAGTTTTTATTTTTTTGTGAAATTTTCCTGTTATTTGTATGCTTTAAAACGTGTTTCGCGCACTCTTTATATAAATATCGATCTATCGAAACAAAAATTGAACAGTCATTTCATACAAAAATCATCTACTAATCGTGACGGAGTGACATTTAATGCTACTTTGAACATTTCACTCACACATAATATATGATATTTCCCTGTTTTTTGTAATAGACTATTTCACCTCTGTCTAATACAGTAAAATGGTCTAGCGGTACTACGTTAGGATTGCGTGCGGGAGATGACGGATCAAATCCGTTCGTGTTTTTCTATTTTTTGTTTTTATTTTTGTCTATTTATTCAATATAATATTTTTTTATAATAATTGGGTATACTTTTAAAATAAAATGCAGTAAATTTGATTTTTAATGTCCATTTACTCACGAAAATTCCCTACTTTATAATAATGGATTATTATTAACTTTTTACAGTATTATTTTATTACATGAAAAACTCGTTCAAAACTAGTCCACTTTTATAAAAAATCTAATTATTTAATTGGATTGTTACATTATTCAAAATCAATACATTTAGCTCCCTTTGGTATCCGCCGCAGTACTACTTCTGGTAAAATAGATTTTTTTATAAAATTGAACTAGTTTTGGGATCATGGTTTCAATAAATTGTTCATTTCTTTTGACTTCAATTACTGGTATTGGAGTTGAAGAATTCACGAAGCAAATAAAATAACATTTGTTCATATTTGTTATTCTCATTTGCCTCTGTACCTGAAACAAAAACCGTTTTATTTTAGAACTTGCTTTCCGCCCGCAGCTATGCCCGCGTGCACTAATATTATGTATGTATTATACATATAAACCTTTCTCTTGAATCACTCTATCTATTAAAAAACCGCATCTAAATCCATTGCGTAGTTTTAAAGATCTAAGCATACATAAGGATAGGTACTGCGATTATAGGATAACGCTAATTTTGTAGGTTGTATGAAGAAAGATGAATAAAAATCGAAAACTTATAAAATTATTATTTACCTTACCAGGTACATTATTAAGTTAAGGTAAATTATTATTTATCTTATAAATTATTATTTACCTCCCGGTAGTAGAAACTGTGCTTTTTATTCATGGCTAAAACTCAGTTTTTTTCAATAATTGGAAAGTTCTTCCTTTCTTTTACGGCAGTGAGAATATCTTCGTTATTCCTTGCTAATGAAGGAAAACATTTTATTTCTATAACTATATCTTAATTTTGAACTATACCTAAAATAAATAATCTTAAGTTACAAGTTGACTAAACAACCAGTTGACAAAGTTGTCACTGTAAATATTGCCATTTTCATCTTACCATCGGAGCTGGCGCCTAGAAAACCAAATTCTGCATCAATAAAGAGTCCAGCTTGACGTACTCTCTTTTTATAATTTTCTATAAAGAATGTCCTCGCAACTGGTTCGTTCTGTTGTCCATAAAGCATGTCTTTTGTCAAAATGTTGCTTTTGTATAGTACTTCCTTGACGTGGTTATAAGGCGGCGTGGTTTTTCTTCTTTTACAAATTTATAACAAAACAGTGACAAAAATAAGGGTCCACAATATACAAGGTGTCGTTTTGGTCATTTACAACCTCAGGTCAGGGATGACAAAAGGTACTCATAAAAACGAATTACTCCAACTTTTTTATATGGGGCCAGCTCAGTAGCTCAAAAAAAAATTCATTTGTTTCATACAAATTATACTTTGCCACAACATGTAGACGAATTGCTTTTTTTCGTGTTACAGAGCTGGCCCCATACAAAAAGTAGTTTGTTGAACAAAACAACAGCCTGTAGGGTCTGTCATCACATCATAAACACCTTCAAAACACTTACCATCCCAAATTTACTTGTTGTCAACCTGTCACTCCTATACATTTTGAATAAGTCATTATCATGCTGCCCAATCGTACTTTCTTCAATGTTTTTTATTTTTTCAGCTGTTTTGTCAAACTCTGGCAACTTTTCAGCACATATTTTTTTTTAAGTCAGCAAGAACGACTGGGTCAACTGTGTCTTGTGCTTCAGGGCCATAGCTTTTGTCTCGTTGAGCTGGCTTTGCTTTGCTGTGGAATAGTCGTCTGCGTAGGTAGAGTTTTCTTCGCGCCTTGGTCTTTTCACTTTGATCAACATGTTTTTTAAAAGTTTTTCCAGGTGAACTTGCAGTATATTTACGCCATGCAGGGCTATGCCAAGCTTGTCCAGTGAAATGAGTTGACATGTGATGTGATGCCAAATTGCATCACATCACATGTCATCTCATTTCATGAATAAACTGGCAACTAGAGCGGCACGGTGGGCCGCTCTAGTTGCCCGAGCGAGAAGAACTTAGGAGAAGAGCGGCAACGTTGTAAAGGCATGGAATGGCAACGTCGCGACTATAGCACATCTGTACACAACATTTGCCACCCACACATACGTAAAATTGTTAAAAATTTATCAGTGTTTTTTGAGTGATTTCTGTATAAAATACTTTATTTTTATTCATTTTGCGCAAATGAATACCCATTAGTAGGTAAATGCGCACATACTTAGATATAAAAAATGTTTATTTACTAAATTAATGACGTTTGTTTTTTGTATGAAAATGGAACCACCTTAACATGTTGACTCATATCACCATTTGGAATTGAAGGGGCACTAAAGGGCGAAATTTACTTTTTCATATTAAGTATTGAAAAATATACTTTATTTTGTCAAGGGAAAATACACCTACTGAAATAATATAGCTTTAGATAATATAAAATATGGTTGTAACCTATAATGTGAATAAATTTTATTTGGGAATTTTTCCTGTTTTATTTTGTTTTTTTTTTCCTATTTCATTTACTCTTTAATTATACAAAAAGGATATGATAAAATGAATTTGTCTATAAAAAAGGATAAAAGCGAGAATCAAACCGATGAACCACGGTTTATCAATCCAACGCTTTCATGACAGAACTGTTTAGTTGTTAAACCAGTAACCGAATTTTAGTCTCCATTTTAACGAAAAGGACTAGATGAGAAACCGAACAAAACAAATATGCAGGTATGTGTATGTATGTAACATTGATATGACGTGTATTCAAGACACAGCACACAAAGATCAAAGTTACGTTGGTGTGTGCTAACTACGCACGCTTGATGCTAACCGATCTCCTTTGCCGTTTGTGCCTTCTCTTAGCCTTCTCGGTTAAACAAGAACAAAATAAAAATTCCTAGGCATTATTTTTATCAAATTACGCGTATCTATCTATAACCCCTTCGATATCAGTTTTTGAATTGAACATAGCCGACCTGCACTACCTATAAAAGTTTCAAAAAACAAATTGAAACGCGATTTTGACTCTACAAAGAGGACATCCTGCTTTAGCAGGTCGCGCCTTTGCAAAACCTAGTATACATAATATTAGATTAATATGTTCCCAATTTATTAAATTTTTTAAACGATCTTTTTCAAACTCAACCTGGGGCTGTTAAAAAAAGAAGGAAATAAGCAAAACTTTACTTACAAACTGCAATAAATAAATTATGAAATTTGGTGAGCATTTATTGTTTTCGGATTATGGTTTTACTGTTCTGTTATTAGTTCTCGCTGTGGTAAAATAATATACTCAATCAAGACGCTGGATATTTTGCTTTTTATTTGCAATGAATATAATTACTAATTTTCTTGTATTGTCAATTTCTCACCTATTTATTTGAACCACATAACGTCACAATAACGTGTTATTGGTAAAATAGGTCCCACAATCACCAGGTTGAGGTGGTTTTAAGTAAAAAGCTGTGTTGCTTCGTCTACACAGGAATAAATGGAAGGGAACTGTCCAAGTAACATAAATGACCATTTGCTTATACAAAACTAATGTGGCTATAAAATGGAAAAATTATCTACTACAGGGCAAACATAAATAAAGAAAAAACAATATTTGCTTAACCTTATTGTTTAAGAAAAATTTGAATTATGCTAAAATTAAGAAAGGCTTCTAAATTATCGATATTTTTGAAGACAATTTTAAACGTTACTTGTCTGTATTTTTATAGACAAAGTAGGTAAGGTAAAATAATTTTCAGAAATAATTCAGACATCAACAGGTAGTAAAGAAACTTTAGTTACAGATGTTCATGTCGGGAATTAACAAACCCGTACCCCTCGGGGCAGTCAATTCGCGCGCGGCGCTTGTTGATAACGGACATGTAAAGTGAAAATGGGTAAAAAATACCCGATTGATTATTTCAATGTTGATCGTCTCAATGATTCTTATAAAGTATGTATCATTATTTTTTGCATATACCAAGTATATATTTGGAATTTATATAAATTTTTCATAACTTGTAAAAAAAATAAAAATAAAATAGATTTTTAAAAGATTACTGTGGAAAAGTACATTTTTTGTTGATTTTTTAGGATGAGCGTTGATGATAATAAAATAAACTTTACAACTTGCATTTGTGGTTTTATTTATGGACAATAAAGCTAATAATACAAATGCTTTGTCAAACACCAAAAAACAAACTTATTTTCTTAGATATTGCTGATTAAAGTCTGTGGTATTTTTTACCCGGTAGCGAGTGTTAATAATTGAAAGTCTTTACTACATTTTTTGCCATTTGATAGTATTTACAATAAAGATCAACAACTTTTTTAGCATAAAACAAATTAAAATAATTAAACGTAAAATCAAACGATAGCCATTTCTTCAGTATTTTTTCGTATATAAGGTTGCTATAGCAACGCGTCAACATTGGTTTTGACGCATGCGTAAAAATGGTCTTCTTGAGGCGAGCGCCTAAACATCTTCCCCCCCCTCGAGCACTTGAGGGTCTCGAGAAGCGTCTTCTTCATCCGACGAGGGTAATAAGGGACAAATCTTGTTCACAGCACGGCGCACAGTGCCCTTGCTGGTAGCAACATCTGCTACCCTGGTGACTCCATCCTGACCAGGAATAAGCTTTTGTATACGTCCCATAGGCCAATGAAGTGGAGGAGAACTTGCATCTTTGAGTATAACCATGTCACCTTCCTTGAGTCCTCTTTGTTCAATTTTCCACTTAAGGCGCTGTTGTAACTCGCAAAGGTATTCATGGCGCCAACGTTGCCAAAAGCATTGTCGCATCCTTTCAATGTGCTGATAGCGGTTGAGTCGGTTTATGTTCATTTCTAGTAGAATTGGCGATGGAAACGAGGTAAGTGCTCTACCAATCAGGAAGTGGCCAGAAGTTAAAGGATTAAGATCAGTAGGATCAGAAGAAAGGGGAGTCAAGGGTCTAGAATTAAGGATAGCTTCGATTTGAGTGAATAACGTAGACAACTCTTCAAAAGTGAAGTGTTGTTTACCTAAAGTTCGGGTCATGTGGAATTTGGCTGACTTTACGCCAGCTTCCCAAAGTCTGCCAAAGTGCGGGGCGTAAGCAGGTGAAAATCTAAAGATGATTGCCTCATTTGAACCAAAAGAAGATATCTCTGCACTGCTCGATTTAAGAAAGTTTGCTAGCTCATTATTTGCCCCTACAAAATTTGTGCCGTTATCACAATAAACTTCATACCTCGACGCGAAATAAATCTACGGAAACAGAGAATAAAGATATCCGTGGATAGATCACTGGCAAGCTCTAGATGCAAAGCTCTGGTCGCAAAACAAACAAAGAGACACAAATAACATTTAGTTATTCGAGATCCCCGGCCCTTACGATCTGTTATATAAAATGGACCGGCAAAGTCGACACCAGTCACCTGAAACGGAGGAGCTGGTGTGACTCTAGAGGCAGGTAAGTTACCCATTATTGGAATAATAGTGTTAGCCTTAATTCTTCTGCACAAAACGCAGTTATTTACGGTTGTTCTAGCTAAAATCCTACCCTTTAAGGGCCAAAAACGATCTCTGACACTATTTAAGAGCAATTGTGGACCACAATGTAAGTTAATATTGTGCGTATGTCTAAAAATTAACTTGGTAAAATTGTGATTAGAGTCCAGCAAAGCAGGATGTTTTTTCGTAAAAACTTCAGACGAGTTTTGAATCCTACCACCCACGTGCAAAATGCCGATTTCATCGATATATGGAGTGAGAGACAAGATTCGAGAATTCTTGGATAAACTTTGGTTTTTACCTAAGATTGACACTGCATTAGGAAAACATTCTAATTGGTGTAGTCTAACCAATTTATTCAGTGAATCGTCCAATTCTTCACAAGTCAGCGATCCAAGTTTTTTGGCCTGTGGGTGGTGCACATTCCAAATAAAACGTAACACGTAAGCGAAAGTTCTTTGTAGAGTCAACAGTTTAGAAAACTTGTCAAAGTTTACTACTTTGGATTTTGTGGTTGTATTAGTTGTAGTATAAGCAAGATGTGTTGAATCATCATTGTGAACAAAAGCTTTAGATTTTCTCTCAGGTATCTCGACGGATGGAATTTCAAGTTTTGGCCAATCAACAGGATCCCGTTGCAAAAAGGTAAATTCCACCATAGGTTAGTTTTTTTTAGATTTTTTGGCTCCAAACCTCGCGACGCTATGTCCGCCGGGTTGTCTTGATCTGGAACATGCCTCCATGCTGCAGTAGATGTGAGGTCTTGTATTTCACTCACTCGATTTGCAACAAAGGTTTGTAATTCACAAGGTTGTGTTGAGATCCAACAAAGCACAATCGTAGAATCTGTCCAATGGAAGACATTTGAGAAGCAGCAACGAAGAGCTTTACTAACCTTGGCGTATAAGCGAGCGGCTAGTTGTGCTGCACAAAGCTCCAAACGAGGAATAGTAATTTGTTTTAATGGTGCCACCTTAGTTTTGGCGCAAAGAAGTCTGGTTATGATGTTTCCAAAAGAATCAATTGATCTAATATAGATACATGCAGCGTACGCAAGTTCAGAAGCATCTGAGAATGAATGAAGCTCTAAAGATATAGCTTTATCAATAATGACGCATCTCGGAATCTGAATGCAAGCGAGCTGGTTTAGGCTGGACACAAAATCAGTCCATAATTTCTCAATGCTTGCTGGGACAGGATCATCCCAGTCTAATTTAGTAAGCCATAGTTTCTGAAGAATAATCTTAGGAGTAATTGTGCAAAGGCTTAATAATCCTAAGGGATCAAACAATTTTGCTGAATTTGACAAAATTGAACGTTTTGTTATTTGACCCGGCACTTCAATCTTGACCGGGAATTCAAACATGTCTGACGTTGGGTTCCATTTTAGACCTAATGCACTTGACTGTGCACAATAGTCTAAACCTTTCGGCGACATCGTAATATCTTCGAAAATAGATGGTGCATTTGTACGAAATTTACGTAATGGAAAACATGCGGAATTTAATGTCTTCGTGACTTCGGAAACTATATGATGCAATTCTTTCTTCGTTTGAGCTCCTGATATAAAATCATCAACATAAAAATCTTCTTTGATCAATTTCGATATCGTAGGATCCTGGCAGTCCTTTGATAATTGAAGTAAACACCTCGTACTCAAAAATGGGGCTGACGCTGTACCGTATGTGACAGTATTTAGTCGTAACACCTTTAAAGGCGATGCTTGTTCTTCACGCCATAATATCAGCTGTAACTTGCGTTGTTCTTCGTGAATTAATATTTGACGGTACATTTTTCAACGTCACCCGTAACAACATATCTGTGCTGACGAAATCTAGTCAAAATTGAGACCAAGTCATCTTGCACAACAGGACCTATGTATTGAATGTCATTAAGAGATTTACCTGAAGATGTTTTAGCCGAAGCATCGAACACTACTCTCAATTTAGTAGTCTCGCGTTGTTCTCTTACGACCGCGTGATGCGGTAGATAATAACCTGATAAAGGTTTCGATATTTCGGTTAAATGCCCTAAAAACTCGTATTCATTAATGAATTTGCAATATTCTTGTTTGAAGTACGGTTTTGCATTCATTTTCTTTTCAATTTGAAGAAAACGTTTCTTAGCAGTTTCATATGAGTCTCCCAACGCCTCAGGTGGTTCACGAAGTGGAATTTGCACGGAAAATCGACCATTCTCTTCACGACGTGTGGTTTGAGAGAACAATTCCTCGCAATAGTTACGATCCTTCGATTCAAGTTTAGAAGGGGATAAATCATCCAGCTCCCAAAACTTTGTTAACTGTTGTCTTATTTCATGGCTAAACAGACATTGAACTTGATTTTTATGATGTGTGTTCCCCCCCGTGGGACCAGACACGATCCAACCTAATGTTGTTTCTTGCAGGGTGGGCTTATTTAAACCTAGTCTTATTCTGCCTTCGCCGATCAATTCCCAAAATATATCGGCTCCAAGAAGCAGATCAATTTCCGCTGGCTGGTGGAAATTCGGGTCAGCTGGTTTAATATTGGAAGGAATGTTCAACTTGTGCACCGGTATTGGAGCTAACGGCAAGTTGTCAGTGATGCGTGGCAAAACAAAACATTTAACTGAAGAACAGAAAGAGTTGTGCAAAGATTTTATCTTTACAATGCAGTAGCGAGTAATATTTATAGAATTGTTGTTAAGCCCAGACACACACTGGTCTGTGACCTGTTCTTTGATAGACGCCATTTGCTGCAACGCAGACTCACTTATGAACAAGGACTGGCTTCCACTGTCCAGTAACGCCCGCAAAATCGTTGTCTTGTCATTGTTGGTCACTTCCACCAAAGCAGTAGACAAAAGAATTTGGTGTGAAGAAACCGCAGACATGCTCACTGACGATGAACCTGGGTTAGGCTTTACTTCGTCTTTTTTGTCATTATTTTCAGAAGATACTTGAGAAATAGGTATTTGTTGTGGTACTGCTTGTTGTAGTCCTTCTCTGTGAATAATTGTGTTGTGTTTCTTTTCACAGATTCTGCAGCCACCTAACCTGCAGTTAAAAAACTTGTGGCCGCCACGCAAACAATTACTACACAGCTGCCATTGATGGACCTTCGCTATTCGCTCTTCGATTGGCAATGACTTAAACTTGACACATTCATGCAGTTTGTGTGGTTGTGAACAAAATTTGCAATTATAGATGTTGCTATCTAAAGAAGCGGCAGTTCCAGAAGCAGCCACGAATGACTTTGACTTATTAGAAGTTTGGCGCTTTTCGACAGTACGGAAAGGTGAGGATAACTGACCAGCATTAACTGTCTCCAAAACATCTGCCCGAAGACGTAAGAAAGAGTAGAAATCTTCAAGTGAAGGCGACTCTTCAGAGCTTCGAAACTCTTCCCATTTCCGCAAAGTCTGAAGGTCAAGTTTAGCTGACGCTATGTATACGATCAGCGTGTCCCAATACTGAGTTTTCTCTCCTAAGTTATTCAGGGCGCTTAAGTTTTTTAACAAAGTATCAATCAAATTTCGAATTCCCGTATCTGACTCCTTATTCATTTTATCGATTGAAAACAGACATTTAAGATGTTCATTAATGAGGAGATGTCTCTTGTCGTATCTCTCACATAGAAGCGACCAAGCAACGGAATAGTTTTTGGCTGAAATGATAACGGAACTGATGACGTTACGCGCTGAACCTTCAAGATAGGAAATTAAGTAATGAAGTTTGTTAACGTCATCAATTCGTTCATTTTTGTGTATAAGAGACAAGAACATGACGCGAAATTCCAGCCACTTACTAGCGCTGCCGTCAAAGGAAGGGATTTTAATAGGAGGCAGTTTTATGTTGTTAAAATGATTAGGGCAACTGCTATAACTTGAGTTAGAACCCTCTTCCTTTTCCGACTTTTTCCATATGTCTAAAAGCTCTTGAGCCTGGGCGGATAACTCGAATATCCTATTCTCTGTTTTTTCCCTCTCTAAAAGTTGATCGCCCCCATCTCCTTCTTCTAATAGTTCTATTTCGGATTGAATTTCATTAAAAGATCCTGTCATTTGTTGCAAGCTATTTAAACGTATAGACAACTCATTTTAGTTACTTCAGTTCAGGTCTTTTAGTTACTTCATCGGGTGTGATGTCTTTTAACGAATCAATGTATTTTTCAAATAATGTAACGCGACCTCGCAATGAAGCTCTTTGCTTCGATAACTTTTTAAAGTCACTCATCTTGAAGGAACAAAATACTTGATAAAAAAAAGAACTCTTTCAAATAACTAAGTTGTCAAACAGTGAAAAGATCTCTCATTTAAAATGACATTAGTTGCGCAAACAAATAAAAATGGCGCAGAAATAAAATCATGACAAAATCAAGGCAAAATAACAAAGGAAATATGTCAATGAAAATAAGTATGTTAATAAATGTACAACTATAACTCAAAAACTCACTTAGTAAAATAGAAATAAGAAAATCTCACCTTTTATGTCATAAAATAATTATCTCGGTTTAAGAAAATATTAAAATGAAATTAAAGAACGTTTGTAGAGTTATCAATTGGTTATTCACAAAAGTCAAAGCTAGAAAAAATAAATAAAAAGGTTCAACTTTCCTGTGGTTAGAAGCATTGTTGCAGCTCATCGCATAGCAGGAACTCTTTATTTGATACAAGGAGCATTGTTTCAGCCAAATGTAGAAATAAGCGTTGTTTCAGCTTTTCGTAGGCATCAGCGTTGTTTCAGCGTATCACGTCAGGGTCACCAAATGTTAATAATTGAAAGTCTTTACTACATTTTTTGCCATTTGATAGTATTTACAATAAAGATCAACAACTTTTTTAGCATAAAACAAATTAAAATAATTAAACGTAAAATCAAACGATAGCCATTTTTTCAGTATTTTTTCGTATATAAGGTTGCCATAGCAACGCGTCAACATTGGTTTTAAAGCATGCGTAAAAATGGTCTTCTTAAGGCGAGCGCCTAAACATCGAGCATTCATGTTTGTAAGCACCTAGCGAGTACCGCCGGGTTAAGTTAAAAGCTCTAACTTCCCTACCGGACCCGATATAGTGTTTGTAACATAACTCATTGGCAAACACATAGGTGAATTATAATTGACCAAGATCCCAGGGCCGGCAGACATTACTTATTTTCACATAAACCAAATGTGTGGGAAATAGTAGTGCTAGTACGTACTAGTAATGTATGAATACCAGCTAACCTGGGCCGACGGCCAATTTTCAGCTACCAGGTTCTGAAGGTACTTCCAAAAAATGCTCACTTGTCTTGAAGTCTGGGTGCTATAAAAAGTGTTGTTATAGTTCCCAGAACATCATATACAAAAATCACCAGATTGTAGGTATAATCGCATAATTTAAAGCGTCTGCTAGAAATTACAGCCGACGGAGAGTGTTTGGCGGTGTTGAACATTATTTTTTATATTTAATTAATTATATTCTATAAGACATCAGCAGCCAGACTTCAAGACAAGTGAGCAATTTTTGGAAATACCTTCAGAACCTGAAAATTGGCTGCCAGCCCAGGTTAGCTGGTATTCATACATTACTAATTTTATTTTAATTTTTTAATTTTTATTTATTCAGGAAACCAACAGCATAATAAATAAAAGGTGTTAACAGTATATGTTATATAATAAAGCCAATTATAGGTTACCCCGTATTAATAAAAATATGTTTACAGTTACTTAAGACCTAAAGAACAAGATGAATTACATAATTAACTGAGAAGAAAGTTAAATTACAAACCATTAGCTAACTACAAAAGAGAATGAGGTAAGCGAAATAAAGTTACTTATACAAAAAAAACAGAGAAGAGAGAAAAAAAAGAATAACAAAACAGTGTGAGTTGAGTGCACATTAGAAAGATTGTTACAGTTCGAACAGCATAACATAGCATGGTATAGTAGTCGCCGAACTCAATATATACGTACATATATATGTTATGTAACTATATTATAAAAATAAGAAATAAAAGTATAATTAAATAAAAGTATAATAAATGAAAATGTGTGTGTGTAGGAAAAAGTTGCCATTTATTATATGTTATAGGTGAATCCATTACCGAATACCAAGCACGGAAAACAGCGAGTGACGCTGTGCATAGCTCGGTCTTTAGGAGTCAGATAATTAAGATATGGTTGTTGAGTGAAGGGACCGCGCGATGCACATCGACCCGTGCTATGTGTTCCGCACTTCGAGTCTGCAAGTAATTAAAATTAGAACCCAGTAAAATATGTAATTGAGATTAATCAATAGTCACACAATACTTTGCCTTACCAGAGAAGATTCACCCCCTTACGTGGACGGAATAGAAACAGTAAGAATCTCAAAATGTCAAGCCCGATGTACAGTGGCGTTCTTTGATGGAGTCATAGTTAAACTACTTAGCGCGTTGCAATAGGGACTATGTTCCTATGAACATAGTTCAAACGATTTCTCATGCACACAAGCTTGTAGCCTCCTCTAAGAACATAATGTTGCAAAGCGACATCTCTTGGCTCCTCGGTGAAGTTTTTGTAGGACGCATTCACCTGACATTGTACTGTCCTCCACTCACCGCTGCTGTTGAGTCATATCAAAGAATCGGTAATGTAAACATGACGTAGTGTATCTTTATTTTGTCGATCTTACTAGCGTTATGTATGGTCCAGCGGATAAGCACTGTCCTAGCAGGGAGAAAGGGGCACCGGTTCTAATCCCAGCCGAGTAATTTCTTTTCGTTTATTAAAGCAATAACAACTATTTTCACACATAATATTATATTAATAATAATAATGTTACATTATTGTATCAGTGATAAAGTATTTGAATAAAACAAATATGAAATTCGACAAGGTATTTTTATTTCCTACTAACAAAATCTCATTTTTTTCTGCAGCTTGATCACTTACAGTTTTATTAAGGTTATAGCTTAAGAATTCGTTTTCGTGAAGAAAAGAGTATTGAAGCTAAACCTCAACAAAAATTAATATTCAACTTGCACTAGAATCGATGAACTCCATTTATCTTCCGTATGAATCCATTATTTTCATACATTTGCACCACACGCTGATTCATTGATAACTTGCGATCGTCCACTGCGCGGCCGAGATTACACGTTACCCTCATTCCGTAATGATTCACCCATCCTTCACTAAAACCAAAGTAACAAGATTAATATAATAAGGAACAAAAACTATGCACCACTAATAAAATGCATTACAATATGTAATTGTGTATATAAAACCCAGTCTGTAGCCAAAAAAAAACACTCATCAGACTTAAAGACAGCAGCAAGAAACTTAAGCACTGCGCGCATGCCCCCCGATGCACAGTAACACATTCACATAATGAAACATATATTGATTGAGGTTCGTTCGAGGTTCAAATTCATGCCGCGATTCTAACCATTATACCTATAACATGCAGAATTTTGACTTTCTAAAGGTTTCAAATAAAAAAGTCTAAATCCCTTTCTAATACCTTTATAGAGCAGAAGTTTCAATAAGCTTTGGACATTTTGTATATCTCAATTATTTACATTGATTTCGCTAATGTATTTTTATGACGTTTTCAAGAAACATTTCGTATGTTCTATGAAAATTAAGCATTTTTGAATTTTGAATCGTACAGTCAAGAGCAGGTCACGCTTTACACTACCAGTTTAAGCTGAGCTCTGATTTATACTGCGCGCCATACAATGCAGGGCCGGTCCAAAGTCCAAAGTGTCAAGCTTGACGTGCTCTTGAGTGTACATTTTGTAAATGGTAGGCAATGGCCTGGCTTACGGTAAGCGTCTAGTTTCGGAATGTCTGACGGTTCTTTAAAATGTCCAAAAAATGACATTCTGGAAGTTGGATATTTTTAGACCGCTTGACATTTTGGGAATTGGACATTCTTGAAACGAGACTGTTCGATCATTCATTGTACGAATTCATCATTGTCCATTGAACTGATATGGATTTGGACATGTTGGCAGCATTGCAAAATTGTTCAAAGAGAATCCTTACGTCCATGCAATAAGGATGTCATACAATGAAAAGACGTTCGTTCTTATTGCAAGGGCATACGGTTTTTTTCTTTGGCGGGAATTTAAACCGATAGGCGCAATTGTCGAAAAGAAATTTAAAAAAAATGTTTTTTCATAGTTTGCATTATAATTTAGATTATTGTATATAGTAAATTTTGTGTAAAAGTGATTGTGTAAATAGTGATATGGTCGGGAATGAGGGCGGGGGAGACAATCCCCCGACCCACCCCAACAAAAGGCCTAGGCCTTAGGACAAGGGAGGTGTATGGACTCAAGTGGCGGCGGCGGTGAGGACAAATCAATTTATTTGCCTTATTTTAAGCCAAATTATAAAAGACTATATCCGGAAAACTCTGTTAATATTAACTTTAAAGTGTTTGTGGAGAGTAGTGTTAGCGAAAAGTTGGGAAACAAAAGCCCAATATATCTGAACTTCGCCTACCATGCGGTTAACTAACTGACGTATTTGCGTTACTTTCGTGAATTTTATTTTATTTTTGTGTGTTAATTTGAACTTTGTAATCTTAAAACTTTCCTCCTACAGTGACCTTTTCGAATAATAACTTGCTTTTATCGAACATTCAGTGATTTGTGCAAAAAACTCGTAAGTGATCAGCTGTTAAATATCTAAACTGTTGTGTCATTTTAACCGGTTGCGCGGACATTGACCTTCAGTTAACTTATAAGAGTTAGTGACGCATACGATCGCTATTTTCGCCGCAGCTGATTATATTAAGACAGTTGAGTGAGTGCGAGGCTTGGATTGAGTTGCCTAGTATTCGGTGTACACGAGTTCGCATCCCGCATCTGACAATCATTTTGTGTTTTTTTTTTCCTGAATTGACTTTCTCTTTACATCTAATAATGTCGGAAAATAACAAGTTTTGTTCCGGGTGCCGACAATCAATTAAAGACAAATGTTTTCTGTGCTGCAGTATTTGTCATCGGTACTTTGATCTAATCTGTGCCAACGTATCTGAGCAACGTTTCTTTAATACACTAACTGGAGAATATAGAGCGAAATGGAAGTGCGCACTCTGCCTCAGTAAACTGCCCAAGGGAGACAATAGCAACACGCCGGTGAGGTCAGCGTTCGAAGGGTTCTCAAATGTGGCGACTCGTCGTGGTACGGGAATTGTGACCAGCCCGCCAAACCAAATGGATGGCTCTGTAATAATGGATACATCTACTGATACAGTACAAAACAAAACCATGGACGGGTATACAAGTGAACTTGTGACAGAAACGCGATTGTTTCGAGAGGAGATGGCAGCTAACCGACTTCAGATGGTTCTTTTAAATGAAACTATGTCTAACCTAGCGTTGAGGATGACCGAATGTGAGGACCGCATAGAAAAGCTGGATGAACGTGTGATCGCCTTGGAGCACTGCCTTGATAACACGCCGATGAACGATAATGTCTCCTTGCAGGCCACCGTGGATCAGTTAAAATCAGAGATCAACGAACGCGATCAGGATCTATTACAGAATGACATCGAGATCTCAGGAGTGCCGGAACAAAAGGGAGAAAGTTTGTCACACATCATTGTAATTTTAGCAAGCAAACTTGGTGTCAATCTGAGCGAGCAGGAAATTGTTAGTACAGCGCGAGTGGGACGCTCTCTGGGGGCCGCGGACGTGCTAGCGGCGACGTTGTCAACACGACCGCGAATTATCGCGGTGCGGCTTGCGCGACGAGCGGTGCGAGAAGAGATGCTGCATGCGGCCCGCGTGCGCCGCGGTGCCACCACCGAGGGTATCGGTCTACTGTAATGGTACTGTACTGATCCCCACCTGCATTAAATAGAGGTGGATACTCATTACTTACGGCTGTGATGTCTAGGGTCCTACGTTGTGAATTACTTTTAGGATTCTCGCAGGTACAAGCAATTTAAAAGCGGGTTTTCAGACTTAGAGAGGAATTAAAAGCAAAATCAAAATTAAAACATAGTTTAATGCGCCTCACATAGTTCAATAAATTACATTTTTGACATATTGACACAAAAGGAATAATCTCTTAATTATTCCATTCGAAGCAGGATGAGAGCTGGAGGCTGGGACAACGAGTAGAATACCTAGACAGAGAGATTAATATAAGCCCAGGGCATCATTTGGGGAGTTCCCCGTTCTTTTCACTTTAATGTTAAAATATTGTATAACTATTTAAATTATAAAATTATTTTTATCAAAATTATTAATAGGTTATTTAATTAAATATGTTAATAAAATGATTCTAAAATTGTAAAAAAAAAAGAATAGAAAATGAACTGGAGTCAGTTACTGGATTACTGACCCTTCTGAAATCCCATACTTTCCACCTTTTCCAAAATGAAATTCCCAATTCAAATTCAAAAGTCAATTTTAATAATTCAAAATCAAATTCAAGTGACAATTTAATAATTCCAATTCAAGTGTCAATTTAAATTTAAATTGAGCATTTCAAAATTTACAATTCGAAACTCAAACAAAATGACGATTAGGATGACGTCTCAGTTGACATCCGTCGGAGGTAACATGCCCTCTTCTCGCCAAAAGACCTTGGTCCCTCCTCTAGGTCTGGGTTTGATGAATATCCTAAATTCCCCTCTCCCGATCTAAATGCCGTACCACAACTCCAACTCTTCACGACCCCAACTCTTCACGATCAAAATGCCGTACCACAACTCCAACACTGTTCACGCAAAACTATTTATTCCAAATAATTGTTGAATAATTTTCTCTTTCACCTAGACCTCAAAGGGCTCCCCTCTCCCCCGAATTCTATCACTCCATGATTTTTTGTAACTAACACCAAAATGAGTCAAATTATCATTCGCGACTTTCCCCTTTTTGTAAACGAGATTTTCCAGCACTTAATCACAATACTGTTTGGTTCTCTTCAATTCACGCTAACTTCACATTTAATATGAAAGGGCTTCCCTCTTTGTTTTCACTGACACTTCACAATTTATTTATATGTCATTCAGCACTTTATCACAACACTGTTTGGTTCTCTTCAAATTTGCACTATAATTTTATTTAATTTTAGAGGGCTTCCCTGTTATAGATTTTTGATTTCACTGACACTTCACAATTTATTTATATATCACTCGGCACTTTATCACAACACTGTTTGATTCTCTTCAATTCGCACTATCATTTATGAGAGGGCTTCCCTCTTATAGATTTTGTTTTCACTGACACTTCAAAATTTATTTATATGTCACTCGCGATTTTCTAATTGTAAATGGAATTTAGGGTTTTAAGCAAAATTTAAATCTGCTGTTTTCATTGTCCTGTTAATAAAGCTAATAAAACTACACACTCAAAGGCCCACACTAAGGTTTTCCCTTGTATCGTGGGTCCCTCGGAACACACATAAGGACAAACACAAACACCCATGACCCGAGATCAAACATCTGCTTTTCACACAAATGTTTGCCCCGACTGGGGATCGAACCCAGGACACGCCGATCAAGATGCAGCGTCACTACCACTCGACCAAACCGACCGTTCTATTTAAGGGTTTTCTTTACAACGATGCCTTTCCCGCGCCTTTTAAAATACGAAACTGACTAACAACATTAGATAAAAACTGTCCACTTAGCTGTAAAACCGTCCCAATAGTACTTTGCTTTCAACTATATCTTGATTTACAATTTGCTCCTCCAAACTTATAGTTCCATCCAAGCCCTCTTCATTAGGAAAGTAATACTGAAAAAAAATAAAGAAAAAAAACGAGACTACCACTCTTATTGATTCCCTTAGTCCCCCCCCGGATCGGAAGTTGGCCTTTCTGGCTAATTGCATTCTCTATCCTCGCAAGATCCCCGGAAGGCGTCCTCAATTAAGGGACCCGGTAGAACCTTGCAAAAGATAACGAATACAGACTTCCCAAACCTAAAAAAAAATTATTTCCCCAATTACTTCAAGTTATTTTAAAAACTCATCACGATTTCTTTCTTTTCTTTTTCAAAAATCCCAAATTTTTTCACTTTTTTTCTGACAATCCCCATCTACCTTGTCATTTTTCTTTCTTTTTCATCTTTCCAATGACAAAGCGAGACTTTTAATTCTAAAAAGATTCGATACACTTACATTAAAACTATTTCTTTTAATAAGTATAATTAGGCGTTTAAAGACGCATACAGCACAGTACCAACCCACCCCAATGATTTTATTTCATTTTCAGAGTAGTCGACTACCTTTCTTAGCTGTGATCGTCTATAAAATTGCATCAGTAAACTAGCTTAGTTATTTTTCTTTGTCATTTCGTTGACAAACTTATTTGACTTCATATATTTGTCACCATTAGAGAGAGTACTTATGTCAAGACTTTTTTATCTCTTAGATGTTAGTTCCTCGTGATAAAGACAAGACGTTAATTGCATATTCAAAATGTTTTCATCACAAGGTTTTGTCCATATACAAGCGGAATACAAGATGCAGACGCCGTATTTCATACCAGAACGAACCGACAGTAGAAAGCCTTACATACCCTGCTTGTAGACAGACAGAGATAATGAGTTACTAATAATAAAAACAAGAAGGCAAAAACATGACTCAATCCCGAATTTATTAAAAGTTTTTACCCGTAACCAAGCGGGATACAAGATGCATACGCCGTATTTCATACCAGGACGAACCGACAGTAGAAAGCCTTACATACCCAACTTGTATTACAGATATAGCAATATTCTTTATTTGTAGGGCCCCATTTATATATTTGCGCATTTATTATGTATTTGTAATTGTGTATTGCTGTAGTCTATGATTTAAAGTCCCTCTCTTTATATGGTATACTTGATATCATGTTTATAGCTCAGATTATACAGTGCATTGTTTATTGATGCAATAAATCAAAAGAGCTCGACTTTAATAATGGAATTGAAGTCGTTGTGTCTTGAACTCAATTACTTTGTTTATAACTCAAATGAAAAATCAGGTACTTAATGTTGGAATTAAATTACCATTATGTTAATGTTATATTTAAGAAGAATGAAAGGATTTCAAGAATGTGATCAATGAATCCAGCTTTACTTTGTTAATAAAACAACTACATCGATTAATAATTGAAAATGCTAAGATTTAGTAAATAGAGAACTAGCTTTATAAGAATGATATTGAGATATTATAAATGAGGCTTGAGTGGTCTTGATCATGAGAGTTATGAAATTAAACCAACCAGGATCTTTTAAGAGATTTATTGGGGTAATGCAGAGGAAATCAGTACACATATAAGCAAAGCTTAGGTGTTTTATAAATATTCAGAAATCGTTATGCGATCAACAATAGAAATAATTCAATAAATATGGAAAATAGCTCTTCCACCGCTACTTACTATAGCATAGAAGCCACAACAGTAGCGGTTTCTATTCTTTAGTAAACCCTTAGCCTCGGGGCAAGCCCTTGTTTCATACGGAGACAAGTCCCCCTACCAGAGCTAGAAGACACTGAGAGATTCTACTTTACTGAGCCTTGATTAGGCATTATAAATTTAACTGGCTTTAACAGTCGCATAACAATCCCTTGCAGAATACAGGAAGTATAGAGCGCCTTAGGACTAATACAGTTTTACTTAGCTTTTATTGCGCCGGCCGGACACAAACACTACAACCACTACAATTACAAGATTATTCTAGGTAAATCTAGACTAGTTGTAAATACTACTCTACTATTTAACTTTTTAGTTATCTAAAATAGAGAAAATGGCTGAAGGCCCACACGCGTGGTGTCAGTTTCACGGTTAAAACTTGAGTGTCCACCCCTTCCTTCTCTTCATCTTCAGCTCCTGCTCCTGCGCAGCCTGGAGCCGCCCACATCGTCCTCATTGGTAAAACGATTCTTCCCGCTTCAAGGTAGGTCCACGTTTTATGTCGTCATTGGTGGAGCCTTTAGGGGTAACCTGCGACATTGTCTCTTCTCTTTCTCGCAAGCGTCTTTAATCCTGTTGGAACGTAAACCGAAATGTTTAAACGCCTTAGGTTTAAAGGAAAAAAAAACAAATTGTCTATTGTGTGTGTGCTTCTTGCCAAAACCCTTTTTTCCGCCCTTAACCTTTTTTTTTCGCCCTAAACCCTTCAGGTTATGGGCCCAGGGTGTTTTCCCTGCTCCTAAAAAGTATTATTTTTGATTTCAGGCGAATAAATTTTTATTGTAAAAATAGTACAGTTGTGACAGAAAAATGGCCTCCACATCGGAAAAATCAAACTTATTTCCGATTGAAAAATTTAAAGGTATCAGTGATTATCACAACTGGAAGTTCGCAATGAAGATGATACTGGTGCATGAAGACCTTTGGGATTGTGTCGACCCCACCGTGGCTGACACAAAGAATGCAGTGGACGAAAAAAGAGATTTGAAGGCTTTGGCCAAGATTTGTCTGGCCGTTCACCCGTCGGTTTATGCTCAGGTGCGAAACGAGAAGACAGCGCGAGGCGCATGGAAAAGCCTGCAACGCGCTTACGAGGATAGAGGTTTGTGCAGACGATTAAGCCTTCTTCGTAGTCTCTTCAGCACAAAGTTAATAGATAGTAATATGGACACGTATTTGTCCAAGATTACTGAGATCGTGCAGCAGCTTGATAATAATAATAATTTCTTTATTCGCATAAAACATGGTAGGTATAAAAGATCTTAAAAATAACATAAAGTACTGTGACATGTTTTGCCAACCTTTAAATTAGCATGCAAAAACATAAGTTTAATTTACAGTCATCTGGCTACTATTATAATATAGGGAAAAAAGTAAGTCAGTATTTAAAAAAAAAATGATTAAACATTTGTAAATTAGTAAATAAAATAACTGTATAAATTAAATGTCAAAAATATTGAATTTGGTAAAACCATGTCAGAATTAAGATAAAATTAGAATGTAATAAAATAACTGGATAAATTAAATGTCAAAAAATAGTGAATTTGTTAAAAACATGTCAGAAATTAAGATAGATAATGTCAATACCTGCACCCATAGAATTGAATAAACGATTAAAGATTAAAATAAAATGTCAACACATATCAATGTTACAATTTAGGTAAGTACATCATATGAGACGAGAGTCAAAAAATTCATTTAGGGTGTAAAAACATTCAACACACAACACCTCTAACAGTTCTCTTTTGAATTGTCTCAGTGGCATTTGTTTTATACGAGTAGGTATTTTATTATAAATTTTTATCGCCATCGATACACATCCTTTTAGATTCTGTGCAGTTCTCGGGGTTTGTTCAAATACTAGTCTGTCAGGGTTCCTTTTGACTCGGGTGTTAACAGATGATGCCTTTACAAACAAATTTTCATGTTGTCTAATAAATGTGCACATCTCATATATATAGAGCGCAGGTGAGGCAATAAACCAAGTTTTTTGAAGTACTGTTTGCAGGAAACTGTAGGAGCAAGTCCACATATAGCTCTTAAGCACTTTTTTTGCGCAATGAATACCCTTTTTATATTCGTGCCGTTTCCCCAAGCAATCAAACCATATCGAAGAGTTGACACTATGTAAGCGTGATAAGCCGATAAGGTAGTTTTTAAGTTTGTTTTGATCCGCAGCTGTTTCAGAGCGTAAACGAACCTGTTGAGCTTAGTACACACATTTTTGATATGTATATCCCAATTTAATTGTTCATCAAGAAATAGACCTAGAAATTTCGTTTGATTAGCTTTTTCAATAATAATATCTTTATAATGAATGTCAAAATTAATAAATGAATTATGTCTTAAGTAATTAAATTGAAGGTAGTTAGTTTTAGTCAAGTTGATCTTTAAATTATTTAGTTCTAGCCAGTTAACTAAGGTATTGATTGTATTGTTTACTTCGGTTACATGCTCACTTATCCGGTTTTTGTTATCAGTTGCTATCACAACTGATATATCATCTGCATACAATACACATTTATGAGCCACTGAATCAACAATATTATTGACATATATTAAAAACAGTAGAGGGCCCAGAACGCTTCCCTGAGGTACACCACAAAGATTAATTTTGGAATCTGAGGAATATAAAGACAATGTATGACATCGGTTCTCCCTTGGATGATGACTTTGTAGCCGTCATAATATTAAGTGGTTTGCCAGCAGAATACGAACCACTCATCATGGCTTTAGAGAACAACAACACGACGTTATCGAGTGAAGTTGTAAAGTCGAAATTGCTCCAAGAATGCAAGCGGCGCGACGATAAGGAAGTGGTGAATGCCTTAGCGGTTAAGAAGGTGGTAAAATGTTTCAAGTGCAAGAAACCAGGACATGTTATGAAGCAGTGTCCTCTGAAGGCTAACAAGGCTGAGGACAAGCCGTCTACGTCTAAAAAAGGAGCTGGCAAAGCTCTGATTACAGCTCTTTCTACATCACTGAAGAGTGACGTCTGGTATGTGGATTCCGGCGCGACAAACCACATGTGTAACAACAATGTAATGTCTGAGTTCACATCTACTAAAGTGATGAAAGTTAGTGTAGCAAACGGCGAGGAACTGCTTACAGCAGGTATTGGTACTGTAAAGATCAACTTAAAAGACTGTATTAGAAGTGTAACGAACGTGTACTATGTACCTAATTTGTCGCATAACTTACTCTCTGTTAGCGAGCTTACCCGAAAAGGTTATTCAATTTTATTTAATAGTAAATTGTGTAAAATTTATGACGACGAAGAGGTTTTGGCTACAGCTACGTATTGTAACGGAGTTTACGAACTCGATACTGTAGGGTTTGCACTATGCTGTACACAGAAAGTCGCTCAGTCTCAGTGTTCGAAAAAGAATATTTCAGGTAATATTGGAACCACTGGTGCATCTTTGCATGCGACTACAGAGAACTGTCTAAGCGGGTCCATAACACAAGAAATGTGGCATCGACGTCTGGCACATCTGAATTCTCGGAGCATGTACCTCATGAAATCAGGTATGGCTTCTGGAATTGAATATGACGATAGTAGCTTTCAAGCGTGTGAGGCTTGCGTTATGGGGAAGCAAGCTAGGTTGCCTTTTCCTAAAAAGTCGAAAAGTAGGTCTAACGAGTTGTTAGGGCTGGTTCACACTGATCTGTGTGGTCCGATGCCTACTCAATCCTTAGGGGGTTCTAGATATTTTTTGACTTTTATAGATGACTGTACCCGAAAGACTTTTGTATATTTTCTACGTTCTAAAGATCAGGTGTTTGAGTTTTTTAAGCAATTTAAAGCTCTGGTAGAGACACAGACAGGAAAGAAAATAAAAGTTTTGAGGAGTGACAATGGTCTTGAGTATGTAAATAATCAATTCCAGGCATTCTTGAAGCAGCACGGTATTGTTCACCAAAAAACTGTCCCGTACTCGCCGGCTCAGAACGGAGTCAGTGAAAGAGCAAACAGGACTATAGTTGAGAAGGCGAGATGTATGCTGCAGGATGCTGGCTTGGATCAGCGGTTCTGGGCTGAGGCAGTTCAAACAGCTGTCTATATTAAGAACAGGTCACCGACAAAAGCTGTCATTGGAGTTACTCCTGAGGAAAAATGGTCAGGGAAAAAGGTAAATGTTAGTCATTTTAAAATATTTGGCTGTTTAGCATATGTTTTAAATCAAAAACGGAAGAAACTGGATGCAAAAAGTAAAAAATACATTTTTGTAGGGTATTGTGAGGAGACTAAAGGGTATCGGTTAATAGACACTGAGTGTCCTACGACTTTCAGGATAGCCAGAGATGTGTTTTTCTTTGAAAACAAATTTATTTCAAAAGAAACAACGGCTAATATATCAAATGATGATATTATAGTTTTTTCTATGTTGTCCCCTGTAGACAGTGCTGAAAGCAATAGTCAGCAGTCTAGTCAACCCTGCTCTAAGCCAGTTTCATTCAGCCAGGTTGAGCCTGAAGCTGGTCTTGGTGTTGATAATCTTTCTGATGACGTATCAAATAGACGACAGCGGAGAAGACAAGAGATTTATTTGTCAAATGAAACTGACTCAGGTGAGACCTTGACAGTTAGTCCAGGTGATCCTGCGGATAAAACTTATATTCCAGGTGAGTCATCAATTGACTCCGAAGACTCCCGGAGCTTTAAGAGTCTGTTTGACTCAGATGAGTACGCTGGCTTAGCATTTTCTGCTAGCTGTGACAAGGAGGACGACGAGCCGACTACTGTGAAGGAGGCGCTCAATGGCAATGACGCTGATGAGTGGAACGCCGCCATGCGAGAAGAATATGACTCGTTTAATAAAAATAAATGCTGGACCTTGACTAAGTTAAAGGAAGGTCAGAAACCTGTAAAGTGTAAGTGGGTTTTTAAGATAAAACGAGGTCTGAATGGTAAAGTACTGAAGTACAAGGCTCGCCTTGTAGCTAAAAGATTTACACAAAAGTATGGTATTGATTACCAGGAAACGTTTGCTCCTGTAGTTCGGTATTCGACCATAAGGATGTTATTTGCTATTGCTGCAGAATATGGTCTTGATATTGACCAATTAGATGTCAAAACTGCCTTTTTGAACGGTGATATTTCTGAGGACATAGTGATGGAACAACCAGAAGGATTTGTTATAAAGGGGAAGGATAGGTATGTCTATAAATTAAACAAATCCATCTATGGTTTGAAACAAGCTACCAAGTGTTGGTATGAGAAAATAAATGGAGTTTTAACTAGGAAAATGAATTTCGTTAAATCTGCTGTTGAGCCCTGTGTTTATTTTAAATACCAAGAGGAGCAGCTGACCATCATAGCACTTTATGTTGATGATATATTAATATTTTCATCATCTGAATCAGAGAAGAAGGATATTAAAAGCCAATTGATGAAGGAATTTGAGATGAGAGATTTAGGTCCAGTTCATCAGTTTTTAGGAATGAGAGTTTGTAGAGACAGTCATAATGTTATCACTCTTGATCAAACTAATTATATTCAAAATGTTTTGAGTAGGTTCAAAATGGAGAATTGTAAACCTATGGCAACTCCAATGAGGTAGGTTTGAAACTTCAAAAGGCAGTGCAGAAGTCTGAAGGCTGTGAGTACAGAAACTTAATTGGTTGTCTTATGTATGTAGCAGTATGTACTAGGCCTGACATCGCGCATGCGGTAAGTTTCTTAAGTCAGTTTAATGACTGCTACTCTGATGCTCGTTGGAAAGCGGCTAAACGCGTATTGAGATACCTGAAAGGGACTGCTGATTATCGGCTTGTTTATGAAAAATCGGGTCTAGACGTTCGTGGCTACGTAGACGCAGATTGGGCAAGTTGCGAAGTTGATAGGAAGTCCTATACTGGGTATTTGTTTAAAATCGGTAACTCTGTAGTGTCATGGGAAAGTTGCAAACAAAAGACTGTAGCTCTTTCGAGTACTGAGGCTGAGTACATGGCGCTTTCTAACGCATGTAAGGAATCTTTGTTTATTCGTACTTTTTTCAAGGAATATCTGAAGATTGTCTGTGTACCTACTTTTTATAATGATAATCAATCCGCTCAAAAACTAAGTGAGAATTGTATGTTTCATGCTAGGACAAAGCATATTGATGTTAGACATCATTTTATTAGAGATATTGTTCAAAAGAACTTTGTTAAAATTGACTATCTGTCGACAGTCGATATGACAGCTGATTTGTTAACTAAGCCTTTGTCAAAGGACAAGTTTAGTAAGTTTTTGTCTCAGTTAAGTTTAAAACCTTGTTAGAGGTTTGTGATTAAGTTATTGTACTGTAGTTTAATTGCAAGCGTTTTGGTTTAAGGGCTGGTGTTGGAACGTAAACCGAAACGTTTAAACGCCTTAGGTTTAAAGGAAAAAAAAACAAATTGTCTATTGTGTGTGTGCTTCTTGCCAAAACCCTTTTTTCCGCCCTAAACCTTTTTTTTTCGCCCTAAACCCTTCAAATCCACGCTCTCACTCGCTCCAGGGGTTGAACACTTGTGTGTCCGCTGGCTATTATGTTCCTGGAACTAGAAAACATTTGGCGAGCATCAATACCTCTTAAAATAATAAAGATAAGAAATAATATTGTTTCGAAGTATAGAGAATAAAAACTCTCATAAATTTATAAAATTTATGGGTCACAAATGTTCGTTTCCTAGGGTGTTGTATTTCAAAGATTTACGCATTGCTTCTCAGCTTACACTTTTAAAATTGCTTGTAAAGGATGGTAAAAAATGTGTTCCTTTGAATTTGGCTGGTGCGGCTTTCTAATTTATAACATTCAATTTGATGTCTAAGTTGTACCGTCACACTATCTGGTCCACCTAAGCGATTTTACGGTAACGAGCGGTTAACTCGTACCAACCGAACTTTATTTCGACGTGCTCGCGAAGTCGCAGGACGTCTTAACTGGCGCTACGTGTGGTCGCGTGATGGTCGGATTTACGTTCGTCAGCACCAGGGTACCGACGCGCCACGCCATCGACTGCGTTCGAAAACTGACGTAGTTCGAGTTTTTGGGCTGGATTCCTTTGGCTCCTCAAATGGAAATGCAAAATGAACAGAAAACTAATACAAAGGCTCTGGCTTTCTTATCAATTTTTGTCAAACTTTTAATTTTAAGTGCATGTAATTATTTTCTAAAAGCGAGTACTACTTTGTTCTGCCTGCCGCTAAATATCTTTTGAAATGTGTATTATTAAGGTTTTGAGTACATTGCAGGTAAGCTGTTTAATTTACTGGTTTCATTGTATTGCTTGTTCAAGTTTTATATGAGTTTTAAAACAAATTATAAATGTGTAACAAACTCTAAATATGTAAAAAAATTAATGTGTGGATTTTTTGTTGCGAGATTGGTTGTATTTTATTCGGCTGTTTTTTATTATTTTAAAAATAAAAGGGTTGTTGTAATCGACAAATATATACATATTAATTACTTTTTGATTCGTTTGATATTATGTCATGGTTTCTACTTTGCAATCATTTCAATGAATGGTCTTTTAATAGTATATTGTGCAACTCAGGAATAAAAGACGGATTTTAAGAGAGGGCCAAAGTTGGATCACGAGCAAATGAAGGATTCTAAATTATTGAATCACGAGCGCAAGCGAGTGATTCAAGTGTTTGAATCCTCAATGACGCGAGTGATTCATAGCCTTCGATGAAAATCCGTTTTATTCAAGAGTTGCACATTATATTTTATACCATGACCTCGAGAAAAAGAAATATTTAAGCAGAAATAGACATCTGCGCAAGGAGTTTGAATTTCGAGTATTCTTTGCGATGGAGGTCATATGTCTATACACAAAAAAGTGCTCTTTTTTTACGTGTTTTGCCTTTTTTTACGTGTTTTAAAAGAATCTTTTTAGAGTTCTAAATTCAAATACCAAAACTGTAACTAAAAGAGCTCTTTATCCCCAATTTTCAGTGAAAAGAAGCTTTTTAGAGGGAGAATGGTAAAAAATTTATTAAAACTGGGTTCTGGACGTATAAGCATACAATCAATAATTTTCATTCGTTAAAATCGGAGAGTGTGGTTTTTGTATGCTTTTACTACTTAGAAATGACTATGCACGATTTTTGTACTTTACTTAAAGTGACAAGTCATGAAAACTTTTGTAATCTGCATACCTATTTCCAATCATACGAATTCCTTACACATGTCACACTTTTCCTACACCAAACAAGAAAATTTATATGTCACCATAGTCATTAAGCTATCTAGTCATTTATCTCCAAACCACCAATTTATTCACCATATTTGTTTCTACTTTTATAAATACATATACATATTTTATATAATATTTTATCAATGATGGTTACGAACAAATTCATTAAATTAGCGCTTTATAACCCTGGTTCTCTGGGCACGGGTCATGATAATTTTATGGTGGCAATGAACAACTCTCAGCCCGATTTAATTGCTATTAACGAGACTTGGATTAAAAAAGAACAAGAGGCAAAGGCACCAATTGTTCCTGGGTACCACTTACGTCATCACCCTCGCCCAACGTCTATATGTGGTGGCAGAGGAGGTGGTGTAGCGTTCTATTTAAGAAAAGGTCTTAGCGTTCGCTTTATAAAACATCCTGTACCAATACAGATAGAGCAGATGTGGCTGTCCACGAACATAAAAGGCAAACGATTAGTTGTTGGCACGGCGTATCGTCCATCGTGGATCGGTATCGACTTGTTTATTGATTCTTTAATTGAAACTATCTCGTCACTTGCAACATATGATTATTTAGTTATCATGGGAGACTTTAACGAAGATATGTTGGATTTGAATAAACAACAAGCAAAAAAGATTTTGGATTTTTTACATTGTTTTAATCTCGAGCAAGTTGTGAACGAACCTACAAATTTCACGGCTGATAGCAAAACTCTTATAGACTTAATATGCACTGACGCTAGGATTCGAGGTAGAACTGTCACAAATGTGTCAGGTGACATAGGGCACGCTATGGTAAGTGTAACTCTCGATGTTGCTAAAGAAAAAATATTCCTAAATATGTTAGCTGTCGTGACATTAAGGAAATTGATGCGCAATCATTTAATAATGATACACAGTCAATTAACTGGAGAGCGCTCACTAGTATGTCAACAGTGGATAAATAATATGGTTAGTACTTTTAATTTTTATATTCACAATTTATTTAATAAACATGCTCCACTCAAAAAGGTTCTTGTTAGGGATAGGCCTGTTCCATTGATTACATATACTATAAAAACTATGACAAAGCTGTGCAATGAAGCTTTAAAAAGATACCAAACAACTAAGCAGGAAAAACACAAAATTTTATTGCAAGGATCTAAAATCTTTAGTGATCAAATCAATATATTATGAAAGAAGAGCGTATTTTAATCATACAATTAATAAATATATAAATAACGATAAGAAATTATGGAAAAATATAAATAGAAACATAAACTTTAAGACCAGTAAAAACAAATGTTTACCAGATAACCTTAGAGATCCAAATGATATTAATAAACAGTTTTTAAATGTTTCAGGCCCTTCTTCCGTACCCTTATCTGAGCTTACATATTATGAACTTCATAGACACGGTAGGGCGACTTTTAGTCTTAAACCTGTAACTGAGGAAGTGGTAGCAAATACCATTTTGTCTATAAAGTCGAATTCAGCGGGTTGTGATGATCAGACACTGGATATGATAGTATTGATATTGCCGGACATACTTCAAGTAATCACAGCCATTGTTAATAAATCGATATCTAAGTCTGTCTTCCCGGATGCCTGGAAAGTAGCAACCGTCACTCCTATTCCTAAAGTTACTAACCCAACAAACTACAAAGAACTAAGACCTATACGTATCCTTCCAGTTGTATCTAAGATTCTTGAAAAAGTTGTTTATAACCAGCTGTACAAATACTTAGAAGACCAAAAAATTCTACCAGATGTTCATTCCGGCTTCAGAAAGGGTAGAGGCACTACAACTGCACTGCTTGACGTGATCGATAATATTCTAGTAGCCCAGGACCGCGGTTGTGGTACTGTCATGACCTTGCTAGATTACTCGCGCGCATTTGATTGCTTGAATATTCCACTTCTCTTGTCTAAGCTGTCTTATTACGGCCTCGACCATAGTTCGGTGCAATGGTTCGATAGCTATCTCAGTAAGCGTCAACAGCGGGTGAAAATATGTAAGGAAAATGGATCGTTTGAATTCTCAGACCCTATGAAAGTGCAGCGAGGGGTTCCACAAGGATCCATTTTGGAACCATTGCTCTTTATTTTATAAACAGCTGATATGTCAAGAAATATTAAGAACTGTAGTTACCATTTTTACGCTGACGACGTACAAATTTATATCTCTTTTCCACCCAACGAGACAGTTTCTGCTTTCAGTAAGATGAAGTTAGATTTAGAAGCTATTGCAAAATGGTCGCTTAGAAATGGCCTTGTACTTAACCCAAGTAAGTCAAAGTACATGATTTTAGGTTCAGAGAAATAATTTTGACAAATTGCTTTGAATAATCCTGGAATCTCTATTGGCAATGAAGTTGTGGAGAGGGTAAAAGAGGAAAGACACTTGGGTATTTTATTAGATGACAGGCTACGTTTTGAGAATCATATTCTCAATCTTGCCCAAACTTGTTTCTATCGGCTTAGGGTTTTGTACGGAATAAGGAATCTGCTAAGCTAAGCAGTCCGTATAAATCTATGCGAGTCTTTAGTCCTTTCTAAATTAAATTATGGAGATATGGTATACGGCGGGGGTAGGTCTAAGTCATCACGCACTGCTTTGCTTTTGCACCGCTTTGCTTTCATCCATCTGCATGAGTAAGACGTACACCCGTGTCTGGCAAACGGCCTTAGGAGTAGCGCTAAGTTTCACAATGATCCCCAAGGCAAGGCTACAGGTTATCCTTCTCGCGGTTGCCGCCTGTTATTGGTCTGGTTCCCTCAGAAACAGACAAAACCAAAACCTACGCCGAACCTCTTACATCCCAACCCAGTCGTATCCTTAACCATCCTGTGCTGACCAGGGGGCTGACACCTCCGAGGCCGGCTGTGTCGTCTTAGTGACTCCAGTCCACGCTCATGGCGGCGTTGGCCAGGATGCGCAAGCTCCCAGGGCCGACAATGCCTGTGAAAAGCTTGCAGTCGACAGTGGAGCAGGCCAGGAGACTTCGGCCTCCACGGACAGCAACGCTGTACGTGCTGCAGAGACAAAGAGAAAGAAGAGAAAAAGTCTGTCTGGCGCCAGCAAAAAACGACTGA
This sequence comes from Aproaerema taeniolella, assembly GCA_949987775.1. NCBI lineage: Eukaryota > Metazoa > Arthropoda > Insecta > Lepidoptera > Gelechiidae > Aproaerema > Aproaerema taeniolella. The sequence goes on from CATLJT010000181.1 coordinate 75,798, forward strand.
CGTGGTGGATGGAGAGGGGAAAGAGCTTTAAGGAAGCCAGAGCTCTCTGCAAAACTCCCTTGGAGGGCAACGTGATGTTCGAGGCCGAACAGACAGCAAGAAGCTTGCGGATGGAGCAGGAGAGGGCAAAAAAACGATCGAGGCCCTCTCCCTCGTCTTCGGAAGAGAGACGAGGTAAGGCCACCAAGTTTGGGATGCCCGCTCCTGCTCTATCCTATAAAGAAGCTGTTGGATCGCAGCGGTTAGCGATCGTGAGCGAGGGCGGGCCAATGTCGCCTGCGCAGATCGATACGCACCAGAGAGAACTTCTGGAGCAGATCAAGGTCAGCGGAGCCGGGACTGGCCCGAAGTTTCTCGCCACCAAACCCCGTTAAGGTTGGCTGGTGCTGATATGCGCAGACGAACACATTTGCGAGTGGGTCCGTGAGTGCGTCCCAGCACTCTGCCCCTGGGAGTATGCAGACCTGGTCGTCGTCGACGAAAAGGACCTGCCTAAACCCCAGGTAGCGATGGCGTGGGTTTACGAGCCGAACCTCACTAACCCGGACATTTTGGGCCTCCTGGCGCGTCAGAACGAGGACATAGATTTCTCGAGCTGGAGGATCCTCAACGCAAAGCGCGATGGTCAAGGTAAGCTTGTGACCTTCTCCTTCGACGGCGCGGTATGTGAGGGTCTTGCAGTTCGGGACTTCCGACTCTTTCTGGGGCTCAGAACGGTCCAAATCTGCCTGAAGGGTATGAAACCAAGGCCAGAAGAGGAGGAGAGACAACCTCCGTTGTACCTCGACTTAGAGGACATGGAGGCAGACAATGGCACAGGGGAACTGGCGTTTCCAATGCTTGTTCCCCCACCGCCTCTCATGCCAACCACCTCAACATGGCCTAACTATGCCGAGATGGCCACGGTCTGTCCGTTTGGCGACGCAGTTGCCGAACGATCCAGCCCGACCAAGTCAAGGCAATCACGTGGCCTCGGTGGACCTATTCCAGGGCCATCAGGGGCCTATCGAATACGATTGCCTCCCCCAACCCATACAGTTACCACCTCACATGGACCAATGGGCCGAGGTGGTATCAGACCAACTTTGAGGGGGGGTGACCAAGGGGGTAAGTCAACTACCCCCACAGGCTGCCCTCAAAAGGGAGGCAAACGTGGTCGTGCTGGATACCGGGGTACAGGGGTGAGAGGAGCCTACGCTGGAGGACCTGTGAGGAGGCCGGTGCAACTACCGTCTCTTACACAGGAGCAATCCAGTAAGAAGGCTACTCGAAACCCCATACTCCGTCAATAAACCCCCTCCACCCTAACCTCAACCCAAACTCCGCCTACCCTAAAACCAACTCCCCGTTCCTTTAATTAAATAACATTAATCCCGTCCACCCTCCCCACCCAATATCCTAACATCATGTTCAAAGTCATTCAAATAAACCTTCAACACTCAATTGCTGCTACTGCGGCTCTGAGTCAAAGGTTTCAGAATGAAAACCTCAACATGGCTTTGATTCAAGAACCGTCATCATCATCATATCAGCCTATTGCAGTCCACTGCTGAACATAGGCCTCCCCCAAGGTGCGCCACTTTGCACGATCCTCCGATGTTTTCATCCAGCCACTACCGTACATTAAGGATAATACGGTTCTGGGTCTGACTTCCACAGGTAAGGTCCTCTACAATACCAGTGGAATCAGACCGAGAGCTTGCCTGCTCTTCAAAAAGAGCATCAATTTCTTACCCATCACTTCTGTGTGCACAGACGACTTAGTCGCTGCATACGTAGATATTCCTGGCGAAGAGGGGACCAGACCTGTTATCTGTTCTTCCTACTTGCCGGGTAATGATGGAGACCCCTGCAGAGAACTGTCAACACTAGCATAGTACTGTCACGAGCAGAAGAACCAGCTACTTGTGGGGTTCGACTGCAACGCACATCACACGACCTGGGGCAGCACGGACACAAACGCTAGAGGTGAGTTACTCTTCGATTTCTTAATGACTAACGACTTCCATACTCTTAACATCGAGAACGAACCCACATTTGTAACTAAATCTAGGCAAGAAGTTTTGGACATTACCTTTAGTACGGGACCTCTGAGTCACCATGTTCACATGTGGCACGTGTCAGACGAAGCATCGATGTCTGACCATAGTCACATTAGACTTGATCTGGCAAGCTGCTCTGCCAGACAAACTACCACGTATTGAAATTCTAAGGCGACAAACTGGGACGGCTACAAAGACTGTCTACAGAGATGCCTAACCGTTCGTAAGACCATAAAGACGATAGGAGAATTGGCGAAGGTGGCAGATGAACTCGAACAAGGCATCAAGGACGCCTAATTTAACAACTGTCCTATAAAGTCCATGGAGTCAAACAGAAATGCTCCTTGGTGGAACAAGAGCCTGGAACAACTCAGACTCCAGGCCAGGTCCTCTTTCAACAGGGCCAAAAAGGACAAGAGCTGGGATGTTTACAGGCAAACACTCACGAAATTCAACAAGGAAGTCAGGAAGGCTAGAAGAAGATCCTGGCACAAATTCTGCGATGAGATCGCAAGTACTGCGCAGGCTTCACGGATCCATAAGATCCTATAAAAAATCCCTGACTCCCATCTTTGCCTTCTCAAGAAAGCAGATGGGTCCTTCACGAAGTCACCGGAAGAAACATTAAGGCGCCTTGCTGAAGTGCACTTCCCCGACTCGGTATGCATTCAAGATGGAGGCAAACTCCAGGCCCGGACACCTCAAACCAGTAGGCCAAAGGTAGAGGACTGGAAACTTGCCTCAAATATCATAAGGCCCGCCCGAGTGAAGTGGGCTATCAACAGCTTTAAGCTATAAAAAGGGGAAGAGGTGCTGTTACCGACGCTGATAAAAATGTACAGAGCTAGCCTCGCATGGGGCTACATACCGTCAGCGTGGACTAAGGTCAGGGTCACTTTCATACCCAAGGGGGGGGATAAGGACAAATCGCAGCCCAAATCCTACAGACCTATTAGTCTAATGTCCTTCTTACTTAAAACCATGGAGAAGGTAATCGACTCCTACATCAGAGAGGCCCATCTAGGGCCCAAACCTCTGCATGTTAGACAACATGCCTACCAAAAAGGAAAGTCCACTGAAACGGCACTTTCTGACCTGGTAGACACGTTGGAGAAAGCCATAGAAGACAAGGAAATAGCTCTGTGTGCTTTTCTCGATATCGAAGGGGCATTTGACAACATCCCAACCGATATCATAGTGCGCAGCATTCACAGTCGCAACATTGAGAATATCATCACTAGATGCGTCAACCTGCCTACTGGACATGACACTATGGTTCAAAATTACCAGAGGCTGCCCTCAGGGGGGAGTGCTCTCACCCCTCGAGTGGTCCCTGGTTGTTGACAGCCTGATATGTGAACTAAATGAAACTCGGTTTGAAACTCATGGTTACGCAGATGATTTAGCGATAGTGATTGTGGGAAAATGCACTAGCACTGTCTCTAACCTTATGCAAAGGGCACTATACATTGTAGAAAATTGGTGCACTGAGAACCAATTGTCAGTCAATGCGGGTAAAACCATCAAAGTGCCATTTACCAAGAAAAGGAAGCTTGAAACCCTAACGCCTCCTTCTCTTTTTGGTACCCCAATCTGCTTTTCCAAATAGGCCAAATATCTAGGTATTATCCTAGATAACAGACTCACCTGGAACAAGCATGTAACTCACATTGTAAGGAAAGCTAAAATAGCAATGGGCGCGAGCAGCAGACTGGCTGGTTTGCATTGGGGCCTTAGCCCTAAAATAGTACTTTGGCTATACACCACTGTAGTTAGACCAGTGGTCACCTACGGTTGTATAGCCTGGCACAGAAAAACCCTTCAGTCTACCTAAAGGATCGGCGACTAAATGAAACGCAAGTTAAGCGAAGAACGGTATAATGACAACTGAACACACGTCACAGCGATCTATCTTTTATAGGCCTACGCACACATACACAACCAACATACATTGCATACCTCCACCCTTAATTAACAACCCCTGGAATAGGTAACTTATATCTAATCTTATATCTAATATTAACTTAATAACAAAACAAAAGTTTTTGGCATTAAACACACAACATCTGTTTGTTTAAAGGATAACCTATACCATTTGAAGTTGTAAAACTTTTATATCAAATAAACTTAATAAATTTAGTACTAATATTATGAAAGTATTCTCATTTACCTTTACTTAAACGGAGCTTCTGATTACAATATAAGAATAAATTTAAAACAAACCATAACAAAAACTATTTAACAGGACTCTCCTAATAATTACTTTTATTTTTATTTTGTTTTTATTATAGATACTAACCTAGTTATAATGACTAATACAATAACTTAAAGCCTAAAACTTATAACGCGGTGGCCTGTTTATCCGACACTGACGCATTCGGTGAGGCTGGGGCGGTTCAGAGGGTGACGACGACGGTGAAGGAGCAGATGAAGATGCAGGGGACGTTGGCGGCGGGCTGGGGCGCGCCGGCGACTCGGAACAGTCGATGAACTCGTCCTCCTGCTGCGATGCTGGCGTGCGCCGGTCTGGAGAGCTGGCGTCCGCCGGTGTTTCGCCACTTGCCTCCTCAGTCGATCGGGTTTGTTCCCTGCAGGCGTCTGTCTCGCTCGGTGGTGGGCTGGAAGGACAGATTAGTGAGCTCCGCGGCCGTGATCTTAATTGATCAATGTTATTCCTGCCTGACGTATCGATGACTCTGTAGTCTGTAGCCCCTAATCTCTCTGCTACCTCCCCCGCTACCCATTTCCTATTTGTTCCGTACTGGCGTAACCAGACAGCATCCCCCGGACGTAATTCTCGTGTTCCACTGGGTCCACTTTCTTGTTGACGCAGTTGACCCTTGGTAACCCTACCTTTCCTATCTGGTAATAATAAGTCTAATTTAGTACGTGATCTACGCACTAGCATCAAACTAGAGGGTGTCTCGCCTGTAGTGCAATGTTCTGTATTTCTGTAATACAATAAAAAACTATTTAAATATAAATTTATGTCTATATTCTGTCGAATCGCCTTCTTAATGACCCTTTTTACTGTTCGTACTGCGTTTTCTGCCGCGCCATTTGACGCTGGGTGATAAGGAGCTGAAAACACATGCTCGATACCATTGGCTATCAAAATATCAGAGAACTCCTTACTTGTAAAGGGTGGGCCATTGTCTGATACTATCTGTTTAGGTAAGCCCCAACGTGCGCAAAGGTCGCTTAGTCTGCTAATTGTATGAACCGCTGCTGTACTAGGTACTGGGCAAACCTCCAACCATTTAGTTCTGGCGTCAACCACAACTAAATATATTTTCCCTGCTAACGGACCCAAGAAGTCCACATGCACGCGAGCCCATGGTGAGTGCGGCCACGGCCACGGACAGAGCGCGTGCCTCGGCGGCGCGTCCGCCTCCCCCGCGAACACCCCGCAATCGTTACAAATTGCTTCTATGGCTTCATCAATACCTGGCCACCAAACATAGCTTTGAGCTATTGCCTTTGTTTTAACAATGCCCATGTCAACATGTCATGTAATACTTTCAACATTTTATTCCTACACGCCTCCGGAATTAAGACCCTGTGCCCCCACATAATGCAACCTAATTCTTCGTACAGCTCCTTCCTACGATTAAAATATGGTTGGAGAGCTCTGAGTTCATTACGAGTAGGCCACTCGTCCCTAAGGTAAAGTAATACTCTGCCTAGTACTTGGTCACGGTGAGTTTGTTGTTTGATCTCCCTATAATCCAGCAATAAGGCATTTTGCGCAAAATGCAAATAAGTTTGTTCTGGTATGAAACGATTTTGCTTGTCAGAGCCGTGTAAAGGTAATCGTGACAGTCCGTCCGCGCCGTTTTGTTTAGACGGCACGTATTCAATGTCATACGTATATGCCGCTAACTTAATTGCCCACCGCTGAAGTCGGCTGGCTGCCATGGCGGGAATGCCCTGTTTAGGGCCAAAGATGGTTACCAATGGTTTATCATCGGTGTGCAAAGTAAAACGCCTCCCATATAAATATTGATGTAATTTCTCAAAACAAAATACGATCGCTAAGGCTTCTCTTTCTATTTGCGAGTAATGTTTTTCAGCGTCGGTGAGTGAACGCGAGATGTAAACAACCGGGCGTTTCCCCCCCCGCGCCCGCGCGTTGCGTCAGCACGCCGCCTATGCCGCGCGCACTAGCATCGCATGTTAAAAACAAAGGTTTCTTTGGATCGTAATGCAAAAGAACTTCCGCGCTGGATAAAATGTTTTTTACCTGACTAAAAGCCTTTTCACAGTTTTGACTCCAATACCATGTTACTTCGCTCACTAAGAACGAGCATTTGCTACTTTTTAACTTCATCCCGTTACTAGCTAAACACTCAAATACCTTTTCTAACGTTTGAATGTGCTCCAACTCGGTACTAGAGCCAATTATGACGTCATCTAAGAATATTCGAACGTTAGGTATGTGCCCTAAGAGATTGGATATAATCCGTTGGAAAATACCCGGACTTGATGATAAGCCGTAGACCAGTCTTTTATATTTATAAGACCTCTATGGGTGTTGATTACGGTCAAGTTTTCGGGGTCGTCTAAAATAATCTGATTATAGGCTTGTGATAAGTCGATTTTTGAAAATATTTTAGCCCCGTTTAATCCTATTAATAAATCATCGATACGTGGGAGGGGAAATCTATCCACCATTAAAACTGGGTTCAAGGTGACCTTATAGTCAGCATATATACGGAGCCCACCATCAGCCTTACGTACCGGCACCAGCGGCGTAGCCCAGTCGGCGGTGTCGACGGGCTCGATGACGCCGGCGCGCAGCATGGCGTCGAGCTCGGCGTCCACGCGCTCCCGCAGCGCGTAGGGCAGCTGCCGCGCGCGACAGAACACCGGCACCGCCCCCTCGCGTACCCGCAGTCTCGCCTTACCGCCTCTGAACCGACCCAGTCCCTCCGTGAATAGCTCCTTATACTTGGAAAGCAGTGTGGGCAAACTGTTACATCCAGCTGATTTTGTATCTATCGCCGGCTCGGCGTGAAACAGAGGAACTTTAATTTCTAATTCGGAAAGCCACTGCCTACCTAATTATGATGTAGTGCCACCTTCAATTATAAATCAATCCAGTTCTTTTGTTAACAACCTATAATTAACTTGCAGTTTTATGACACCTAATGGCTTTATTTTCGTGCCATCGTAAAATCGTAATATTAAGTTTGTCTTTTCAATAGGCCTAGCACGGAAAAAACGATCATAGGTATTTTTACTTATGCATGCATGATACTACCGAGCCTGTATCTACCTCCATAGTCATTTGTACATTGTCGATTAATAATGATAAGCTTACCGGTTTAAACCCGTTCAAACACAGCTGATGTAGATTTTCTTCTATCTCTTCAGTACTCGAACTCGAGTCTTCCATGCCTGGGGGCTCGTCGTCTCCTGACAGACTCCCGGATGCCAGTAGTTGGTTCCCGTCGTGCTCTGCTGCCTCCTGTAGGTGCACTCGCGCCGACTGCCCTCCTTTGGAATGCGTCATGCCCCCTCGCGATGGGCATATGCGCCGAAGATGTCCCCTTTGTCCACATTTTCCGCAAATGTATTTACGGAAACGACAGTTAGTCGCCGGATGACCCGTGGCCCCGCAGACTTTACAATTATTTGAGTTGTCATTGTCTACCCTCGATGACCTTGCTTGCCCTTGTCGGCCGCGCGCCCGCGTGCCAACGACGTGGAGCGCGGTGCCACCGGCGCCGCTGTCCGCCTCGCCAGGGTGGACGTCCACCGCCGCAGAGTCCCGCTCCGCTGCCTCCATCGCACAAGCTAATTTTACCGCCTTAGTGTAAGATAGGTTATCTTCCGCGAACAATTTTTGCCTGATGACGTCACTACGCAGTCCACAGACCAATTGATCCCTCAGATTGTCTTCTAATGTGGATTTAAATTCGCAGTACTTCGCCAGCCGCTTTAACTCAGATATGTATTGAGAAATTGTTTCCGCCGCTTGCTGCCGCCTCTGCTGGAACCGGAATCTTTTTGGTTCTAAGTGTTTTCTCAAGGTTTTGATGATCTCGTCATAAGTTTTGTCTTTTGGCATCGTTGGGCTTGTTAAATTGCTTAGTAACTCATAAGCTTCATCCCCCGTTGCCGCAATCAACGTAGGTAGCCACATTTCTTTTTTTACTTCGTTCACGGCGAAATACATCTCTGCTCTCTCCACATATAACGTCCAATTACCATTTTTAACATTAAACTCTGTTAACTTCCCAATCGTCATCTTGATTCCGTATATTTTTTTTAAAGCACGTGTTTAATAGCGCAAACACTATCCTCGTCAGCCATTAAAGATTGTATTATAAATTTAATATCTCACTTTATTTTGTATTATAAATTTAATATCTCACTTTATCTTGGTACACCCTTGCCCACTTCAACTGCCTCTCCCTCTCACATAGGTTAGCTGGAAGAAAACTCATTGCTTGAGTTAAGCTCGCCGTTGTACGTGTCCTTTCTTTGTGTAATTTTTTATATGTATTTGTGTGTACAATAAATAATAAAGAATAAAGAATCGGCGACTAAATGAAACGCAAGTTAAGCGAAGAACGGTATAATGACAACTGAACACACGTCACAGCGATCTATCTTTTATAGGCCTACGCACACATACACAACCAACATACAATGCACTACCTATGTCACCTTACTTAATAAAATTCAGAGACTTGCCTGCCTTATCGCAACAGGTGCTATTTCGTCCACTCTGACGATGGCAATGGAGGCGCTACTCAACCTGACTCCATTGCATATCCAAGTACAGATGGAAGCGAAAATGACACTAATACGCGCTAAAATAGCAGGCCGGACGAGATGGAAATCGTCTTTCATGAGAAATGCCTATGATGATCTCATGAAATTTCCCATCATTAGCATGCCCTCAGATGCAATGACCAAAGAATATAACTTTACCAAGCTATACAACGTTCTAATTGCAGATAGATCTGACTGGGAGGTAGGGGCTCCCGGTGATGTCAAACCCAATGACGTCGTCTGGTTCACGGATGGGTCCAAAAAGAACGGGGTGGCCGGAGCAGGCTTCGTTGGAGGCCGCCCCACGGCCAAGAAATTTGCTAATCTCGGGCCGTATTGTGTTTCAAGCCGAGATTTTCGCAATAATTGCTGCGCTTACGAAAACATAGAAAGAGCGTACTCTGGTAGGAGAATCCTTATCTTCTCTGATAGCCAGGCCGCTCTGTTAGCTCTCAAAGCGAATACAATTAACTCTAAATTAATAAAAGAGTGCACCCGATACTCAACAGGCTTGGCATAAACAACCAAGTTACCCTTGGATGGGTGCCGGGCCACAGCGGTATCGCGGGTAATGAGGCGGCCGATTGCCTGGCCAAAGCCGGCACAGAGAGTGCAACCATGGGACCTGAACCCATCTGTGGCATTTCTTCGTGCGCAATCAAACTCGCACTTAGACTTTGGGGGCATAGCGAAAGCAACAGGCTTTGGGCTCAGACCCCAGGACAAGTGCAGGCTAAATCGCTCATTAAGGGCTTCGTTGAGAAATTGTCAAAGTCAGTGCGCGCAATGAACAAAGGCAACGTTAGAAATCTCACTAGGATTCTAACTGGCCACAATAAACTTAACAAACATCTACACAACATGGGCCTCACCGAGACCAAGTTATGTAGATTCTGTCATGAAGCTAACGAAACGTCTCTTCATGTAATCTGTGACTGCAACGCACTGCACTGCAGCAGGAATCGGTACCTTGGAGGCCACAACTTATCCTACCAAGATATTAAGGATGTGCCCGCTAAGGACATAGCCAGATTGGCGGTTGGCATAGGACTCCAAGACGTACTGTGGTAACACAGAAGGGTACTGTTACAATAGATCTGTCAAGGTCGCAGTGACACGGGGGCTTGTGTGCACGCTTCACCCCAACCCTTCGAACCCCTTAAATAATAATAATAATATGGTATACGGCCCTCGTCTACTTAGTAAAACTCAGCGGATTTTACAAAGGGTACAGAATGCCTGCTGCCGCTTTTGCTTTAGTATCCCTCCTCGTACTCACATAACACCATATCTGAACCGATTTTCCATGCTAAGCATGTCATAACGTCAGCAGATGCATTTTTTGAGTCTGGTATATGATGTGCTGAAATATCGTAAGCCACCATATTTGTTCAATAAGCTGCAAACCTCGAATTTCCAAAAAATGTATAGTATTAGACCGACCAGATTTCTCCTCGCATATCAAATACACAAAACAGTGGCTTTTACAGGTAGCTTCCGCCACCAAGCAACCAAATCTTCGAACAACTTGCCTCCTCCGCTAAGACTTTTACGTTCCAAGACCACTTTTAAAAAACATCTGAAAGCTCATCTGTTGGAAAAACAAAATACGGGAATACCTGATCGATATCTGTGTAATGTCTTTGCGTCATGATAAGTTGAGATGTCAGTAACTCAATAACATTTAATTTTAGTCTCACAATTTTGCCCTAATTTAGTTGAATTTTATCTGTTTACTATCTTATCTCATTCGTGTTTCGAAGGGAGGCCCGTGCCCCTCGATGGGGACGTATGTGGGCTGGTAAGAAGACTATCCTAAGTGACAAATTCTCAGTGAGTTATTTAAACATTTATTGCAACAGCTAATACTTACACTTACACGTACTTACACGCACTTTCACACGCACTTACACTATCTCACTTGAATTCATACTGGTACACATTTCTGATAAGTTACTTCATTATATTTTTTTTTACCCCAGGTACGCACGAAAAAAAAAACTCTAGGCACAGCTGAAAATCAGTTTGTTGTCTGTCATAGACAGCAAGTATGCTGAGTTCTGTGTCCTATTTGCTTCTACAATCTACGTCACACATTTCGCTAACCTTTTTTTTATTTAAATGTATAAGAACATTGTACAATGTTACAAATTGTTAAGAAGCAATAAAGTTTATCTATCTATCTATCTATCTAACCATATTTTCACGACAGACGTTAAAGGTGTCGTTTCCATTCAAAGGGTAAATGCAATCAAAATTGCGGTGATTTTCAAGCAATATAATACGGCCAATAATTTTCTTACAAACACGGCTTTTCTTGAAAAATATAATTTGAAAGCATACATTCTAGCAGCTCAAATTGAGAAAACCGGTATTATTAGGTTTGTGCCGGCAAACATTTCAAATAAAGAACTTTACTCGAAGCTTTCATCAACATATGAGGTTATTGCAGTGAGGCGTTTTACTAAGAAAGTCGGTCAGGAACGAGTGCCTTTACAGAAAGTGTGTGTAACTTTCCTATCCAATCCCTTGCCAGAAGAGGTACACTATGACCTCTTCTCATACAGGGTATTTGACTACGTGTTGTGCCGGTGATCATTCATACAAAGACTGTGACAAACTCGATGACCTCTGTTGCGTTAACTGTAGTGGACCTCATTTGGCAATATCCAAAATGTGCCCAATTAAGATAAAGAAATTAGCCGAAAAAAAAAAATAATTACATACTCCAGCGTTGCTGCTACAAAACTGCAGATAAACGAGGAAAACTTTCCTCCTCTTGTAAATACAAACAAAACTGTTGTAAATAAAAATTTAATAAATAAAACCTCTTTAAAAAAAACTGTAAATAGTGATACAAAAAATGAAGATACAACTACACCCAAGCCTGTAATGCCAAAATCTTTGTCTGTCAGCGACATCAAAATTCAACTGCTTAACAATAACAATTTAGCAATGGCTGTTGTTCGCACTTTGGTCAATGTGGCGAACAATTTTTTTTTTTTGTAAAATGTTTATGTACAATAAAGTATAAATAAATAAATAAATAAAATAAAGGTGATGAAACCCCAATCACCATCGCAACCATTAAGACATGCTTTTTAAAAACCTTAATTAATAATTACGGATAATATTCTAATAACTCCTTACCCACATTCGTTTAGCACAGTTTAACATAGAAAGTTATTATAGTAAAAAAACCTTTGCTCATAAAGTTTTTGCAGGAAAAAAATATTTATATCTGTCTTCTAAATGAAACTTGGATTAAAGACAGTAGATCATTTTCAAATATTCCATGTTATAATATGTATTTTAAAAATGCTAATAACGATCACGGAGGAGTAGCAATTTTAATTAAAAACTCATTTAAACACCATTCTATTCACACTAGATTTTATCAGGATATTCAAAATGTTGCTATATCATTGGAGACAGAAAGAGGTCTCATATCTATTTTATGTGTTTATAGCAAATATTATTACAAATATTATTAGGGATTTGCCCAAACCTTTAATTGTATCAGGGGATTTTAATGCTCACCATATCGCTTTTGGTTGTGTCGCTACCAAAGGACGTGGTAACGCGTGTTGAAAAAGCTCGGAATCTGGGTTCTAATGGATAGCAACCTAAGATTTCACGATCACGTCATTGAATTGGTCCGGAACTGCTTCTACAGGCTCAAGGTACTATACGGGATTCGCACCTACATCAGTGTTGAGCTTCGGGTTATGCTCTGTGAAAGCCTTGTTCTTTCCAAGTTAAACCATTGTTTATCTGTTTACGGTCCATGTCTCCTTAAAAAATCCTTAACTCTGGCTCAACGGGTGCAAAACGCATGTGCTAAAATTTGTTTTCACATACCATCAAGATCGCACGTTACGTCCTACTTGAATCAGGAAAAAATGTTAAAAATTGAAAACCGAATCAGGCTTCAACTCGCCACTTTGTTATTTGGTGTCATTAAAAACAAACAACCTGAGTACCTTTGGACTAAGCTCACTTGGCGTTACAGTTCTCATCGCTGCACAACTAGAGCATGCTCCATTCAGCTCGCAGTGCCTAAGCACCGAACCACACTTTTCCGTGGGAGCTTCAGATATGCAGCAACAAAAATCTGGAATGATATTCCTCCACCACTTAGATCAAAAACTTCTACAAATACTTTTAAAACAAGCTATCGACAATGATAGGTAAACCTAAATGGTTTAGGTTTACCTATCATTGTCGAATGATAGGTAGCAGGTAAATGATAGGTAGCAGGTAAACCAACAAGCTATCGAACCGGGTACATTTACAATAGTCGGATTCCCGTGACGGACTAGCTGTAAACTCTTAGATTCACCAGTTTCATTAGTATACGTATTTACACTGTTGTTCGATAATGAGAAGGAAGCACACATATCGTCGACTTTGTCACACGGCTACGTAGGTGGTGCGAGTGAGGCCGTGGTGTTACACATAGGCAACAAGGACGGCAGAGAATTCTGATTGCAAATACACGAGTGATTGCTGGTCAGAAACTCGAATGTTCTAGCATTATATTTAGTTAACTCTAGTAGCTCATCCATCGCCACCACATGCTCATCTGTAGTTTTTAAAGCGGTTGCATAATTGGCAAAAATATCAGTCACAGATTGAGCTAATCGGGTATAAAACGTGCATCAATCCAAAGGAAACACCAGTCCTCTTTTAAACGTATATTTCCATTTCATGGTAATGTACAATTTAATTATATTACAATGCAGTTGCTCGGAAATGGCCCCGTCACATGGCCACGGAGTGTACGTTTACGTACCCCATAAAACACATGTCATGTTATGTAATTTGAAATGAGAAGAAGATTTTGAAAAGAAAAAAAAATTTGAACTAATGAGCAAATAAACCATTTTTCATATACCAAAATTCAACTTCAGTGGCTATTCTGTGATCCAGTAAAGTTATTTTTTTTATCGAATGATGCATAAAAAGTAAGCAAAAAGTGAATAAAATACTGACAAAAATGTATGACGCAATAAAGAGTAGCTGATTTGATAAGTCAGTGACCCTTTTGACAAGTGAGACCTTTTTCATAAAGCTTCATACTGGCTTTATAGAATGACAGCAAAGAGTTTTTATGCCTGACAAAATAATTATTTCTGACAAATATCTTGATTTATACAATACAATACAATACTCTTTATTGTACACAAAAAAAAACATAAAACATAACATTAAACAAAAAACAAATGTTTATGATGTAGTGTGCAATCCGGCGGCCTTATTGCTATAGAGCAATTTCTTCCAGGCAACCGGGGGTGAAGGAACCGATACAGAAGGTGAAGCGGTAGACGTGCAAAGAGTAATTAATATAACTTATACATATCTATACCTAAATATATAACATATACATACACACAAATAAATTATGAAAAATATTAAATATTACATATATATATACATATCTACTATACATACATATCTAAACACGTGAAAAAAAAACGAAAAAAAAAACGTAAGAAAGGTGCTAGTAAATGACAACTTGCAAGTTTAAGGAGAAGGTATTAATGAAATAAAATATAAAAGTTAATTATTTATTTTACTTTTTCAATAAAACAAATCTGATTTTTAACAAACAATTGAACTATTTAATAATTTCTGTAGGCGCAATTGGCATTTTAGTTACTTAGCCTTTGCCTCATAATTGTGGAGAAATATTTTGTTCGCCATTGTTTTGCCCGCCATTTGAAATAATTTGTTCAACAATATTATTTTTGTGTTACAAAAATTATAATTCCTTAATGTTTTGTGTTTAATCGTAAAATATTAGTGCACCTTGTTCAATTGTAACAAGTTTTCAGTGAATATTGATTGGAAATACTATCTTTTAAGAACTTTAGATGTATCTATACGATGTAAGTTTTTGACAACATTTTTTTTTAGTTTCTTTCCTCGGCTACTGCATTGTAAAACGTTGAACAATATACGTGCCTTTTAGGTAATGTGTAACTGGAGCCATATAAAACACTCGCTTCGCTCGTGTTTCAAATGGGCTCACGTTACACATTACCTACGACACTAGTATCGTTAATAACTATTTTAGATCTCACTATTTTAACGGACACTTCCGTAAACTACACTTTCTAAGGACACGACTACTCTCCTCAACTGCCAGGCAACGAATGTCCCCGTCAGCCAAACTCCCCTTCCCGTTTTGAATTTCGCATGAAGTTAGCCACTAATCTTTGCTACTGTTTTGTCTGTCAGTAGTTGTACCGGAAAGAGTCATTCATCTAACTATTTAATTTAAGTTAAACATTTAAAAATATTTAATAAAGTGCAAAAATTGCTAAAATATTTAACGGAACCTTACACTAGACCATTCTGATAACGTGTATGCCCTCATACACGCACCGTTGTAAACCTTACACTTGGCTGACTAGGACATCCCTGTACTTTAGCTAATAATGATTTTCTAGCCCTAACCAGTAATAACAAATATTTTTATACACTATATTTAAAAGTAAGCTATTATAGCTTAAGGGAAATAAAATTTTATGGAACTTCCCTTGGGCATTAGTGACATTTAAATATGGAACGCCAAAATTTCAACAAAAACTTCTATCAAAAATAATTTCGAAAGTAAAATCTATTGACACATCAAAGAAATTTTACTTTTATTACAATACAATACAATACAATACAATATTCTTTATTGCACACAAAAAAAAAACATAACATTAAACAAAAACAAATATTCATAATGTAGTGTACAATCCGGCAGCCTTATTGCCTTATTAAAAATATTTAGTATAAAAACTTGACTGTATGTCTTAGCTATTGACTTTCCTTTGACTATGGAACTAAATATTGTAAGAATACGTCGTCGTCGGTGATTTTGAATCTGTGATTTTTAACGCGAATTACTAAATTGTTTTGTGGTAAGTTATTTTTTTTTAATAAATCTAAAAAAAAGTCCAATATGTAATTCCAGCGACTCAGACATCAAAACATTATTGATGGGATGAATTTATAATTTATTTTTTTATTTAACCTCACAGTAATTGTATAAAGTAGAGTAAGCTCCTCGGGGATAAAAGTGTCTTAGTCTTGGGCAGACTTGAATCCTTCGCTTCATTCAGGATTTAACATAACATCTTAATTAACTACAGACTCATTCATTACGCTCAGAATTTAATATGCTGCCCATGACATAATAAACTGTTTATCCCTTGTTGCTCAATCTACTATTATGTATCCAAGTACGTATCAAAAGTATATAATATATTTAATGTATTAAAAGTTAACGTAAAAAAACACAGTCCAACAATAAATAGCAATAAATAAATAAAATAGCAATCTATAATATAAATTTAACCTATCTTACCCCAGAATGCCGTATAGACGAACAAAATTTTACAATTCAATAGCTTACATAAATTACCGCTACTTAACAAAGTGCAACATCTAATCCAACCAAAAATTTTAAATCAATTTACAAAACAAATACTGACATATCCAACCATAATTATGATTAGTTGACGAGCTGTTAATGATAATTTTGTTTGTGAATATACAACGTAAGAAAAAGTATATATCTTTGGAATTAAATTACAAAAGGTCATAAACTACTTGATACTCAAATAGGTACACTTATAGCTATTTATTTATCAAAATATCTATCCATTTCCTTATCCGATTAATTATTCGGATATCTAACCGATTTATCCATCAAGTTATCCATCCGATATCTATCCAAATTATCCATCCATTTATCTATCAAATTATCCATCCAATTAACTATCCAATTAACCATCCAATTAACCATCCGATTAACCATCCGATTAACCATCCGATTAACCATCCAATTAGCTATCCAATTATCCATCCAATTATCCATCTAATCCGTTATATCTGTGTATTTATCCCAGGCCAGACGGTAGCCTTATCCTTCCGACATCCGCCAATGACCTGAAACAAATACATAAGTGGACTAAGTATCATATTCCAACTTTAAACAAAATAATATAATAAACACAAGTATAAATCAACTAGAGTAAAAATTCCTCACTTATAATAGACAACTTCTTCATCTACAGTATCGACTTCGTCCGCATTATCATTGACCTCTAGTACCGCTATATGTATCCACGACTGCATTCTCTCAGTGGCAACCATGGTCGTACGTTTATTTTTCATCCCTTTAAATCCAGATGTAGGAGCAACTTTGTACCAATTGTTACCTATAACTTTTACTACACGATACGGACCTTTGTATGCGGGAGTCAGAAAAACGGTTAGCATACCGATAGCAAAAATGTAGGATATACTTTTCCAGAATTAGGCACAAATTAATAAATAAAACAATTAAATTAACAAAAATGCCAGTCCGCCTGCCCACTTGTTGCAATGCCCGACAGGGTTTATATGTAAAGAAACACATATTCTAGACTAATATGTATCTATTGTCATACACTTCTAATTATAACGACAAATAACCTCAAGCGAGAACATTATTTGGACCGCACAAGTCAATAAAAAAAATTTATTAATCATTATTTTGCCGCCAAGTATAGCATTGTCAGAGAGTTACCCTACAACTGGTCATGCTGGTTATACAGGGATAGTCTATCTACGGCACACTGGGCCAGTCTAACTTTGGCACACAGGGCCGAATAACTACGGCACACAGGGCCAGTCTCACTTTGGCGCACAGGGCCAGCTAACTACGGCACACAGGGCCAGCCTAAAGCGGCACACAAGGCCTTCCTAAGGCGGCACACAAGACCAGCCTAATGCGGCACACAAGGCCTTCCTAAGGCGGCACACAAGGCCAACCTAATGCGGCACACAAGGCTTTCCTAAAGCGGCACACAAGGCCAACCTAATAAAGCACATATTCTAGGCTAACGAATCAGAGGAAGCTAACTGGTACAAAATAAATTTAGTTTCTCTAAATTTATGAACCTCGATAAAATATATGATGGATTTCCAAGCTGGTGGTTAGGCTCCATGGGCAGCGGGAAGTAGTTTTTTTAATTAAAAATCCAAAAGTTAAACTTTCACCAAGAGTAATTTATTTTTAATTAATTTTACAAATCACGCAATCCAAAGAGGCATGCGAAGTTGCGAGCGTACGAACAGCGCCATGACTCAAGTTAAAACTGGCGTCTGCACGCCGCTCCCTCGATTATAAAGATGCGCCGCACGACCGGTCGCCCCACTACCACCTCACGCCACTTCACGCCACAACAGGCGATGTCAGGCGCTGACGTCACTCGCAAACCCACACGAACTAAACAGTTCCCTCTTTGGTTACAAATAATATGATTAGAATTATAACGTTCAAATAAAACTACGTCTAAATAATTATGAACGCGCCGTCACGGCCGTCCTGCGCCATCACACGTCCTCGTGTGTCATGTCATCATCAGAATTATCTGCGAAAAACAAAATTGTGATAAGTAGCGTATCGACTCCAGCTCGGCCATTCTGGCCACGGAATGTAATGGTCAAACAGGCCGATTGTCACACAGACGGGTTGGCACACAGACGGGTTGTCACACAGACGGGTTGTCACACAGACGGATAGTCACACAGACGGATAGTCACACAGACGGATAGTCACACAGACGGGTTGTTACACAGACGGGTGGTCACACAGACGGGTTGTCACACAGACGGGCTGTCACACAGACGGGTTGTCACACAGACTGGTTGTCACACAGACGGGTTGTCACACAGACTGGTTTTCACACAGACAGGTTGTCACACAGACAGGTTGTCACACAGACTGGTTGTCACACAGACAGGTTGTCACACAGACAGGTTGTCACACAGACAGGTTGTCACACAGACAGGTTGTCAAACAGTCAGGTTGTCACACAGACAGTTTGTCACACAGACAGGTTGTCACACAGACAGGTATTCTTTCAGGTATACCTGTACTTGAAAGAAGAAAGTAAGAAAAAGAAATTTACTCACCAAATTTATTCAACAGACACCAAACTACCACCTTACCTACTTTCGACGTCACTGGCACATCCAGAAGCTTCCAAATTAGCACTCAACTCCAACGGAACATCACAATCCGGGATAGAACGTAAACGCTCGTGAGCATATTTGTATGTTCTGTTAGAATTCAGAGCCTTCAGTAAATATCTGTCACTATCAAGCAACTGAACCACCTTAAAAGGGCCTTTAAATTTTGGTTCCAATTTTGTCTGATTCCGTTCGTGATTTGAGAGAAGTACAAAGTCCCCAACTTTAAAGTGATTAATTTTTGCTTTTGTTTTGTCAAATCTTTGTTTTTCAATCATAGCATTATTCTGTATCTTATGGGCCGCCCGTTGGCGAACTTCTGTCAAATTAACGTTGTTTTCATTTATGTCATCATCTAAGGTCATCAGGTCTAAAGGCCTCGCTACTTTTCCAATTAATAATTCTAAAGGACTCGATTTTGTTACGCGATTGATTGTGCTGTTTAGAGCTATTTGTACCTCTGGTAGTGCATCTTGCCACGATTTATTGTTTCCGACCTCAACCGCTGTAAGCAAATTCTTTAAAGTACTCATTACTCGCTCCACTTGTCCATTAGCTCGACTAGTACCCGTGGCTATAAGATGAAGAGCAACACCATGTGAATTGCAAAAGTCTTTGAAATCTTTACTAGCAAAACATCTACCCTGATCAGCTATAACGCGTACTGGTGCACCAAACAAAGAGACAATATATTTCAGGGCTTTTATTGCATTAGAAGTGTCAATGTTAAGAGTGTGATGCAGGATGGTATATTTTGTGAAAGAATCTATCATGAGTCGGTGTCGGTCGACGACACTTCGTTCATTTAGCTCCCGGAAAAATATTGTTAAAATTAGTTTAAAGTTACAGTTTTAGTCGGTGTTTTGTGCCATATTAACAATTAAGTTCTCAACTTTCCAATGGTGAATAATTTGTGAGTGAAATAGAACGTGGTTTATGTGTAAAAACAACAAACTTTTTAATACCTAACTGTTTTAATAGCAATCGCGAAGCTCGCACTCGCATGTGCTCAAGGTCACGATGCGCGGTTCGTAAGCGCTTTACAACTCAGCGATTTCGTTGCTTGACCGCTGCATGTACTCTGGACTATTCGTATGAATTTCTATATGAAACTTTAAAACAATTAATTTTTTTTTTGCTTTACAATCCCTTTATTGACACTTTTCGGTTTGTGGATTTAACAATAAGTAAGCACTATGTCGCCTCCTACTAACAAAGCATGCGCTAAATGCCATAATAAAATACAAGGAAAAGAATTACTAACCTGCTCGGTATGCAACTCCACCTATGACCTGAGTTGCGCTAACGTATCCTATAAACTATTTACGTTAATGGAGAGAAAGGCTTCTTGGAAATGTAGCAGTTGCGCAAGCAGGCCGTCGTCGTCAAAAACGAACAATAACCGCAATAAATCAAAGAATATAATTGAAAAGTCAACACCTACAACTTCAACACCAGACAGTGATACATCTTTCTCCAACGTTACCATCCGATCACAACGAATTCCAAAAGCGGCATTTGACGACACTGATGATGAGTCACTTGGTAAAGATTCTTTAGTTTGCATCTCGTCCTCAAAACCAGCTTTGACAAAGGAGGATGTTAGAGGTATTTTTAAGGAAGAATTTGAAATCATGAAATCTCAGCTGTTTACGGAAATGCAAACCTCACTGAGGCAAATGGTTGCACAAGAAATAAAACCCATAGCTGAAAAGGTTAGTTCTATGGAAAACTCACTTACCTTTTTGAATCAAGTGTATGAATCTACAAAAACCGAGATTAAACAGTACAAAGAAACAATTGATGATCTTCATAATAAAAATGTTGAGCTGGATTTCGCACTTCGAGATATGAGTTATAGATTACAAATTATGGAACAACATAACAGATCCAACAACATAGAATTACAATGTGTACCGGAACACAAAACTGAAAATCTCCCCTCAATTATAAAACAGCTTTCAAAAACAGTTTCTTGTGAGCTCCAAGATAATGACATACACCTTTGCACCCGAACTGCAAAAATTAACAAAAATGATTCTAGACCACGCTCAATTATTGTGAAGCTTGCAACCCCAAGGCTCAAAGACACTTTTATTGCTCAAACTATCAAGTTCAATAAGACCCACCCAACAGACAAATTGAATTCAAGCCATCTTGGTTTTGGTGGAGTGAAGCAACCTATCTATGTGTCTGAGCACCTTTCACCTGTCAATAGAGCCCTGCATGCTGCAGCTCGAATGAAGGCTAAGGAAAAAAATTACAAGTTTGTTTGGATAAAACAGGGAAAGGTGTTTATGCGCAAAAATGAAACATCTGATTATGTTTATGTTAGGGATAATAGTGTATTAGATAAGCTTACTTAAAAGTACTTTTTGTATCTATCAGTGAATGGTATAGCACATAAAGGCATAAAATTCGATTCATTGAATATATATTACCAAAATGTACGTGGTCTCAGAACTAAAACGAATGATTTCCTTAGAAAAGTAGCTTTATATAATTATGACGTAATTGTCCTTACAGAGACATGGTTAAAATAGCAATATTTCTGATGCTGAAATTTTTGATGGTAACTACTTTGTGTATAGACGCGATAGAGAATCTACTGGATTTCATAAAACCAAAGATGGTGGCGGTGTGTTAATTGCTGTCTCAAATAGATTAAACTCTGCAAGAAATCGTAATTATGAAAGCTCGTGTGAAGACCTATGGGTAAATGTAGATATAAGCAGTAGACTCAGTATTCAATTATGTGTAGTTTACTTACCACCACCTGTTAAACGTGAGATGTTAGAACATTTTATGGATAAATATAATAGTATTTCTGAAGAAGTCTATGACGTTTGTGTTATAGGTAATTTTAACTTAAGCTGTATACACTGGTCGGATCCTGATTCACAAATATTACCTTATAGTAATGGGTCCTCATTAGGGCAAAGACTAATAGATTTTGTCTCCTTAAACAACCTTAAACAATACAACAAAATATCAAACAATTGCAATAAGATTTTGGACTTAGTTTTGTATAATTTTAATAAAATCAACGTTAGTCATAGCAGCGATTCCTTAGTGAATATTGATGTATTACATCCACCTTTGCAAATTGATTTAGATCTGACTTCAGAATCAATACTTAAACAAAATTTTAAAAGTAAAGCTCTAAATTTCTATAAGGCAGACTACAGCAAAATAATTGATAACCTGGACAGCATAGATTGGATATGTAAATTTGCTACGTGTAGCAATGTCAACGACATGGTATCCATTTTTTACAGTATTCTTAATGATATTATAGACTCGTGTGTTCCTATCACTACATTTTCCAAAATAAAGCATTCACCCTGGTTTACCAAAGATTTATACAAACTCTTAAAAGAGCGAAATAAACTATTACGTAAATACAAAGTTTTTAAAAATCCTCTAGACGAAATATCACTTCAATTACTCAATAAAAGATGCAATACACTCTCAATAATATGTTATAATAACTATAGAAATAAAATAGAAAACAGTATAAACAAAAACCCCAAGTATTTTTGGACTTACCTTAAAAATAGACGTAACGTATCGAATCAATATCCCTCAAAAATGTCATTAAATGGCCAAACCACTTCCCATGGAACAGACATTTGTAATTTATTTGCCTGTCACTTTTCTTCAGTTTATTCCGATTTTACAATGCCAAGAGATAGATTAGATGGAATTATTCATATCAACACACTAAACAATATCCATATTACTCAACAGTCTATTTTCAAAAAAATAAAAGGACTTGATGTAGATAAAGGAGCGGGACATGACAATATTTCACCATTATTCATTAAAACATGTGCATCGTCACTCAGTCTTCCACTGTACCATATTTTCAATCAATCTTTGGACACCGGCTTGTTTCTAGACTACTGGAAAATGGGCAAGGTTGTACCAATACACAAAAGTGGTACTATGAGTGACGTTTCTAACTACAGACCAATCACCATCCTTTGCACATTTGCCAAAGTATTCGAGTCCCTTATTTACCCATTTTTGCAAACTTTTTTTAAACAGACACTTAATAAAAATCAACATGGTTTTATTCAATTTAGGTCTACTAACACTAATCTGGTCACATACCTTAATATACTTGTAGAGGCAGTAGATGCTGGGAACCAAGTAGACGCCATATATACTGATTTTTCTAAGGCATTCGACAAAGTATGTCATCACACTTTAGCGAAAAAACTACAGCAATACGGAATAGATGGATCGCTGCTTGACTGGTTTAGATCGTACTTGGATACGAGACCACAGTACGTTGTAGCTAAGGGTTTTAAATCTGTTTCCTATGTTGCAAAATCAGGTGTGCCTCAAGGTTCTCATCTGGGACCTTGACTTTTCAATCTTTTTACCCTCTAAGATTGAATACAGTTCCGCATTCTTGTTTGCCGATGATCTTAAAATATCACGTGTAATATCTAAGATTTCAGATAGTGTATTACTCCAGGAAGATCTGAATCAAGTCGTCAACTGGTGTCATGTCAACAATATGCTTTTAAATATAGACAAATGTTATCATATTAAATTCACACGTAATTTAAATAGTATCGCAACAGAATATAATATTAATAATTGCAAATTAAAAGAAGTAAATAAAATAAGAGACTTAGGAGTGTATTTTGATACAAAGTTAACTTTTTTGCCACATATTGATCAGGTCATGAGTAAAGCTTCAAGAATGTTAGGATTTATAATAAGGAATGGAAAATATTTCAAGCGATCAAGTACTAAAATCACTATTTATAATGCTTATGTTCGAAGCGTATTAGAATATTGCAGCGTAGTATGGACACCGCACTACAGTGTTCACCAGCTTAGGATGGAAAGAATCCAAAAAAGGTTCATGAGGCACCTCACATGGAGAAGCAATTTGAAGGTCCAACTCAATTCATATGACAAGCAATTAAGTTATTTTAAAATGAACACTCTGCAAAGTCGCAAATATCTTCTTGATCTCATGTTCTTGTTTAAAATATTTAGAAATAAAGTAGACTGCCCTGAATTACTTGAAAAATTTTCAATTCATGTGCCACGTCGATGCCCTCGCCATCCGGCTGGGCTTTTACAACCACCCTTTTCAAGAACAAACTTAAAATAGTCTGCTGCAGTTTCTAGGCTAAGTCGTCTGTATAATTCGATCAGTGGATCTACAGATATTGATATGTTCAATGATAGCCCCCACACTTTCCGTGCGAAAGCTTTAAAACAAATTCAGGATATAAATATATAATTGTATTTTTTTCCTTTAGTTTAAATTTATTTCATTACTTGTAATAATTTAAAAAATTCTAATGTTTCCTATTTTTTATGTAACTTAACTGTAATTTTTATATAATTAGCAACTGTAACTTTTGTATAATTAGCAATATTTTTCTAGATTATAATGGTGTACGATGTGGCACCTTCACAGGTTGTACACTTAAAATAATCTAATGTTAAGTTTTGTAAAATGTAATAGTGTAACATCCCTTGGTTGTCCGAAATAAATAAAATAAAATAAAAATGACACAGACATATTCTTTGGTATCATTCTTACCAATAAGCTTCCCTGTTGCATCTATGTGAATAGTATGCCATGGTGTAGATACTTTGGGGATAGGGTGCAATTCCGCTTGAACTTTACCTGAATGAGATTTTGATAACCTATAAGTAATGCAGTTATCAACGAATTTTCGTACGTACTTATTCATGTGTGGGAACCAATAATGACAGTAAACTTTTTCTAAAGTTTTCTCCCATCCTAAATACATAATGCTCTCGTGTACATAATTAATTACAGCCCACTGAAACGACCTGGGAACAATTGGTAACCAGAAAGTCCTACTATTTCTTTCTATTTTCCTATGTAAAATTCCACGTCTAAGTTCATATATCCCTGCAACGTTATGGTCAAGGGTGTTATTTTGTAAATTGGAAATAATTGATTTTATCTCAGAGTCCTTTTGCTGTTCTGCTTGAAACCAATTATCACTTATTTCTGTTAGGTTAACTCTCTTTTGAACTATTTTTGTTTCAGCTATTTTAGGAAGAGGATTTCGAGACAAAAATTCGACATGTTCCATACGTTTTCCAGGTCTATACTCAATATCGAAGTCAAAACTTTGTAGGAAACACCACCATCTATGAACACGAGGCGTTAAGTCAGTTTTAGATTTAGATGCTTTGACCGCGTTACAATCCGTTACTACAACAAATTTGCGACCTTGCAAATAATGTTTAAAATGTTTTATTGTATTAACAACGACCAACGTTTCAAGTTCATATGAGTGGTATTTAGATTCACATGGAGTTGTTCTACGGCTGTAATATTCAACAACATGAGATTTGCCATTTTCTCTTTGCATGAGTATGGCACCATAGCCATCGGAGCTAGCATCCGTGTGCAATTCAATAGGATACTGAGGGTCAAAGATAGTCAAAACTAACTCATAGGTTAAGACTGAAATGATTTTTTTTGGCGAATTTTTTCAAACTCTGGAGTAAAACAGATAGCAAATGTTTCAGAAAGACTGCCAAGAGCCTTGTTAATAGCTCGCTGATATATCGACAGTGCATTTCGGAGTCCAAATGGCATTGTGACGTATTCGAATTGTCCGTCAGGTGTTACAAAAGCTGTCCGTTCTATTGAGTCAGGATGTACAGGGATCTGATGGTAACCACTTGCCATATTCAAGGAAGTGAAATACATTGCTCCAACTAAACGCTGTATCTGGTCACCAATTAAAGGTAACGGATATCTTTCTGGAATAGTGTTGCTATTCAATTCACGATAGTCCACACAGAGACGATCAGAGCCATCCTTTTTTTACGAGTAAAATTAGGACACATTCGATATGGACGACGTTGCACTGTTCGACTTGAATCTACAAGTTTTATTTCCAAATGTCCAGTGCTAACTTTACCTGTAGGTATACCGTCAACAAAATAGTGTGCATATTTTTCTAGTAATTTTTTTAAGTTCAGCAAATGACTCTGAGGGAACATCGGTGTTGATGCTACTGAAATTCTTGACGCTTTCACCAAATTCACATTGCGCAATAACGTGAGTTTTATTGATGATCAGGTTATTTTGTGAGACTTCGACTGAAAAGCCCAAATTAATCAAATCTCGTCCGATTAAGATATCATTTCCTAATGAAGAGTCAGGAACCACGTGAAATAATAACTCTACACAATGGCCCTGAAGTTTTACCATGGCATTAATTTGACTGTTGCAATGTAGGCTCGCCTTTCCTATGCCTAAAAGTGAAACGAAGTCATAGGCACGCTTACCCGGAAAACGTTGAGCTACTGTCTCTCTAATATCTAATCAATGAGCATTTTGACCCGGAATCAAAACTAAATGAAAACTTCTCACCCTGATTGTAAAGATAGTCCTAAGCTGGCCCGATGGTGCAGATATTCACCCTCCGTTCAGTTGCCGATGTTGTCTCCTCGTTCATCGCTTTTCTTTTCCTTTTGGGTACAACGCGGTGCAATGTGACCTGGCTCACCGCATTGGAAGCATACGATGGACTTCAGTTCCTTGCGTTGCTGGGAGTTGCTTGCAGTCGTAGACAGAGAACGATTCACGGAAATGTTACTATTCTGGTCCTTGTTGATATTGGCACGACAATCCATCGCTATATGACCAATATTCCCGCATTTATAACAGCGTCGCGGTGCTTCCAGACGTGGCTTCTTAGCTTCACTAGTTTTGTCAGCAGGCGGTAGGCTTCTTTTTCGATATACGAATGGCATTAACTCGCGTTGTAATTGAACTTTTGATTTTATTTATGTTGTAAATCCTTTGAATCTCATTATCAATACGGGTCACGTGTGCTAATGCTACATTTATTGCCACTTGCTCTACTGTCATATTTTGCCATCTTGTCATTAATGTGTTTAAAATTCGAGACACGTACGATGACATATTCTCTCCTTCATTCGGGCTGCTTGATGAAATCTTTTACAGAGTGGCAGGTGTTGTTTCGATTGTGTCAAAACGAGTAAGCAAAAGCGGCTTAAGTTCTGACCATGTAACTTCAGAATGACTGCTATGTGCCACCCATGTAGCTGCTGATCCCTTCAAAGCACGGCTGAGAAGAATAACCAACTGGCTTCCACTGACCGGGTTCTCCTTCAAACAAATATCCACTGCGTTGCACCAAGCCTTTGCATCCGCCTCTTGATGGTCAGGATTAAATTCCGAAAGAATCAGTTTAGGCTTCTTTTTTGGTTCAAGGATATTTTTTATCAAGTCCATCATATTACGATGTTGCGACTCAAAAAGGTTCCTCCACTGATCACGCTCAGTGCGTATAATAGGACTGGCGGGTCTTTCACCATGATTTTCCGCTTCCTGGTCCATCCCCACTCCTGATGACGGATTTCCGAGCTGGTGGTTAGGCTCCGTGGGCAGCAGAAAGTAGTTTTTTTAATTAAAAATCCAAAAGGTAAACTTTCACCAAGAGTAATTTATTTTTAATTAATTTTACAAATCACGCAATCCAAAGAGGCATGCGAAGTTCTTTCGGGAAGTCTTCTCGAGCGCCGGAGGGGCGCTCGGGGAAGCCGCATCGGGGCGAACCCCATGGCGGCGAAAGTCTATCGCGGCCTATAAAAATAGGCCGGTCGTTGGGACTGCCTCTGACCCTACCTGCGTGTAGGGTGAGGGGACTATTCTGCTCCCCCCGGCAGGGAAGGCAAAAGCGTACCTTCAGCTGTCTAAAGGAGAAGGGGAAAGAGTAAAGTGATGGTGCGGGCAAAGAACTCTTTACCCGCTGTGAAAGACAAGCCTCCCTATTTTTTTTTTTTTTTACCCATCTAGGGAGGGAGGGACGCAAGGTTGGTGCAACCTAAGCTGCTTCCCATGACCCACCACCGCATTCGCGGTTTGGTCGCCGCCATGGGAAGCAATATGGGACGGGTGGAAGCCTGGCGGAGCCTTGCAGCCGTCCTGCCACAGGGCTAAAGACAGACTGCCCAGCTCCACCTCGCCCACCTTGGTCTTGCGTGGAGGGATCTAGGGGGGTCTCGTTGGTGAAATGTGATTGCGCGTGGCTGTGGTACCCTGCGGCCTCAACCCTAGGGGAGGTCGAGCGGGGAGATTCAGGTGCGTCTGCCTCGAGCCCTCGGCCCAGGGGGGGCCGGGCGAGGCAAAACGATGTCAGGTCCGGGGGTGCGTCGAGTCCGGTGGGGGCTGCCTCGCGCCCTCAACCCTAGGGGAGGTCGAGCGAGGCAGCGTAGAGTCTTGATCGGTGGTGGTGTCATCGTCCGGTGGGATGAGCTCTCTTGGGAGAGCTCTGCAGCGACGGTCCGGGGGGCGGGCGTGGAGGGGCGCGATGTCGCGCAGATGTTCGAACGCGGAGTTATCCGCGCGATCGAACATCCTCCTCGCCAGGCGGACGATGAAGTCGTCCAGGCTATTGAGTTTGAGGTCGCGCCGGATCACGTCGTTACGAACGTAGCGGCCGGCATTGACGATGTTGCGTAGGCACTGGTTCTCCTGGGCTCGGAGACGGCGTTTCTGCGACTCGCAGACCAGTGCATACCATGCCGGTGCCGCGTACGTTAGACGTGATCGGATGTAGGTTTTGTAAACCATGAGCTTGGTGTGGAGTGGGAGCTTCGAGGCGAAGACGGGGCGCAACCTAGCGCTCGCGACTTTGGCCTGGACGACGGTATTGTTCACGTGGGCACTCATGGTAAGCCGGCGGTCGATAGTGACCCCCAGATACTTTACCTGATTGGCCCACGGAACGGGCTGTCCTTGTAGAGTCAGTTGGGGCGGCGGGATTCTCCATAGTCCGGTAGCCATGGCCTGCGTTTTGGCGACATTCACGGACATCCGCCATCGCGCTAGCCACTGTGGTAGGGAGTCGAGAGTGGGCTGCATCTTCGTCGCAGCGTGGACCAGACGATACGACGACGCGAAGTACGCCGTGTCGTCTGCGAAGAGAGCGAGCCTGACGTCACCTACCACGGGGATGTCGTCCGTGAAGAGTGCGTAACAGGCCGGGGAGAGGCAGCTCCCTTGGGGAACGCCCGCTCGGACAGGGCGCTCGGTAGAGACCGCATCCTCAACAGCCACCTGGATTTTGCGGTCCTTTAGAAAAGAGGAGATCACTCGGATGATGCGGCGTGGCGCGTCCGACCGCGATAGCTTGTACAGCAGCCCCTCGTGCCATACGCGATCGAACGCTTTCTCCATATCCAGCATCACCACGACCGTGAATTCCCGCTTGTTGTGGCAGGTGGCATGCGAAGTTGCGAGCGTACGAACAGCGCCACGACTCAAGTTAACACTGGCGTCAGCACGCCGCTCCCTCGATTATAAAGATGCGCCGCACGACCGGTCGCCCCACTACCACCTCACGCCACTTCACGCCACAACAGGCGATGTCAGGCGCTGACGTCACTCGCAAACCCACACGAACTAAACAGTTCCCTCTTTGGTTACAAATAATATGATTAGAATTATAACGTTTAAATAAAATTACGTCTAAATAATTATGAACGCGCCGTCATATATATATTTGAGAGTAAGGGTTGTCAAGTCGTTTAATCTATGTACCTAAATAACGTGTAAAGCAACAATAGTGAGGGAAACAACTCAACGTAAGTGGAATATAGATTTTACTGGATTTTGCGTTTCAAAGTCGGTCATAGCGTTGAAGAAGTTCTAACAGTCTGGTCTTATCCTGTCCAGAGATGAGATACCTTTCAGATGCCTGAAAGCAGAAATATTAACTGATCTCTAAAATCCTATGTATATCCTTCAGTTTTCTTAGCCCGAGAAAATACGAAGTTTTCCTGAAGCTTACGCGGTTTAGAGCATGGAGTTACTGTTACAGAAAAGGAAACATTTTTGACAGTGTATACTACATACAACATACTGATCATTCGGTTTCTTACAATCTTCGTATCTAACCTTAAGCTGCCAGAAAAAGGGGTTTCGGTCGCTGCTCTAACGCTTGTCATACCAAAAAGCTTACTGTGTCCCACCATCACAATTCGATTCAACCTTTCGTCACCCTTGCCGATACATTTTTATTTAAATTTTTGACGGGAGTGTTATTCTTTTTACTTTTTGACATCCATTGTAATTATGAAATCGATAATGTAGGAATAAACGACCTTATCTAATAATGAGCCTAGCATCTTGACACAGATATACAAAAACTGCAACTTGGTCACAGCCTTATAAACTACAAAATGAGGTTGTTCTGAGAACGTTTTTCCGATCAGCATTGGCTTTTCGAGCAACGTTTTGGGACATACACGAAACCGTTGCACCAGCACCGTCAATCGACAGACACAAATCTGATCAAAGTGACCGTACTAGGTTATAACCACAACCTTTCATCATCAGAGGAACACTGTCGTGTTAAACACCCAGTTTCGTAAAACTTGTTTGTTTAATCAACGTTATTTCCCTACGTTAATCTATAAATGCTTCTCCAGGATTGTGCCGTCAATGTTCACTATATTTCATTTGGACTAGAACTTGAAATGCACATAGTTTTGCAGCCATGGGAATAAACTACTTAGCTCTAGAGTTATTTCAGATTTAGTCAAAATTTGAAAATGAGGCTTGTAATGAGATTTACAAGAGCGCTCTTGCCTATTCTTCTCTGGGAAAGATGACATTAGGAGTAGAGTCAGTAGAACGAATATACAGGGTGCAAATTTGCAAGCTTGCCATATTCACCGACGTGATAATAAGTCATGTTTCCTACTTTATTCGAGAACTTCCAAAATGGAATACTTTATGAAAAACTAAAATTAAACAAAACTTTTTTTTAAAAAGGTGGCCCGGAATAAACTACATAAATGTTTTTCCTGTCCATATTAACTTTTGGAGCAATAGAAATTTACCTAATGTTCGTTCATCTCAAATCAAATGATAAACAAAACAAATGATTGCAGACTTTACTTTTTACTTTTTAACCTTGACAAAGAAAGGTATTGTGGTGGTCGTGGTAGATGCGCAGGTAGGGTCGAGCAGGGAAGTAGTGAAACGCCGAGTGCCGTTGGATGAATGCTCATTTATTGGATGCGCCGGCCGTATTTATACTTTGGCCGCGGCGATTTTATGTAGCTACCCTACATATACTCCCCCCCTGGGAAATAAAACAACTTTCGTGAAAGAAAATATATTTCCCCTTCCGCGACGCCTAACCCATAATTCATAGTTAAAACTCAGTTAGTGCACTTGAGGCGTTGTTCGCGGCGTTGAGTTGAGCTGGCGCTTGCAGCGGTGTATGGTAGTTGGGTGCTGACGTAATGCAGCGTCACCGGGCCGGTCGCTGGAGCTCGCAGTACGTCGATGACTTTCAGCCGATGCGGTCGTCGTGCGCTCCTTGCCTCGATGAGTGTCGATTTCTAACAGCTGCGTATTTCTCGTAACATGTGTGTTCGTTGTGAAGTATACTGCTGCCTTTGGCTGGCAAGTAATACTACTTGCCAGCCTAGATACCTAGTGCTTGTGATTCGGTGATGCGCCTAGTGTGAATGCGCGCGTTGCGCGTATGGCGTATGGCGCATAGCGTAGTAGGGTAGGCAGAGCTTCGGTGAAGCGTTCTGCGTGAATGCGCGTAGTGTGTATGGCGTATGGCGTATAGCGTAGCAGGGCAGGCAGAGCTTCTAGCGTGTGATGTGGCTCACCCCTGCTCGACCCGACCTCCGCTGCTATCTGGACCACACGCAGAGTGGCCTGCACTTGCGCGCTTTGCTGCCATATCTTTTGTGATAATGGCAGGCTTCCGAAAGCAGTGTGGTTTGTTTTATTTTCGTAAGTAGGCAAAATGTTCGCCATTGCGGTGACTAACTCTTTCACATAGTCGGCGTCGTTCGTGACTGGTTCCGTAGGTAGAATAGAATAAAATAGAAAAATATTTATTTTATAGGACATTCAGGATGTCACTTAAAACAAGTCAAGATTACAATGAAATACATACAAACATACATTAAACGATTTAAATACATACATACGCATTCGTACCTCTGATCCTACTGACTCTACGCCTATTCGCAAAGGTGCAGTCTTCCTCAGAGAAGAACAGGCAAGAAACTCTGAGGTTGCTCTTTTAAATCGCATTACAAATTTTCTTATTTACTAATTTTAACTAAATCTGAAATAACTGTAGAGCTGAGCAGTTCATTCCCATGGCTGCCTGTTTGATAGATAATCAGAAATTTTGTAATAGCCCTTTTTGCAAAGTTTTTGTTTAATCACTGTCTTAAATTTATCCAAAGGTAAATTTTGAATACACATGGGAATCTTATTATAGAAACGTATACATTGACCCATAAAAGAGTTCGTGACCTTATGGAGACGACTGTCTAGTACATCCAGTTTATGCTTGGTCCTTGTATTAACATTGTGCCTATCGCTATTTTTCTTAAACAAATGTTCATTTTTCTTCACATATAAAAGATTGTCACGTATATATTGGGATGCAAAAGTCAAAATATCTATTTCTTTGAACATTTGTCTAAGAGACATTCTAGGTCTCATTTGATAAATCGCGCGAACAGCCCTTTTCTGCAGAACAAAGATCTTATTGATATCCGCAGCATTACCCCACAGTAAAATGCCATATGACATTAGGCTGTGGAAGTAACTGAAATATACGGTTCTCGCGGTTTCAACGTCCGATAATTGACGGATTTTTTTAACTGCGTAGGCTGCTGAACTGAGTCTGCTCGCTAACTTATCAATATGAGGACCCCATTGAAGCTTTGCATCAAGAGTTATTCCTAAGAATACAGTAGATTCCACAATGCCCAGTTTTTCATTCCTAACCTGTACATTGGTATTAACCTGTTTAACATTGGGCAAGGTAAATTTAACACATTTGGTTTTTGTCTCGTTCAAAAGAAGGTTATTTACAGTAAACCATTCAACTACCTTTGAGATCGCAGTATTCACATCGTCATAATCAGAGTCGTACTTCTTGACTTTAAATATGAGTGATGTGTCATCTGCAAATAGTACGATCTCATGGGCGTCTTTAACAAGAGATGGTAAGTCATTAATGTAAACGAGAAACAGGAATGGTCCTAGGATTGAACCCTGTGGGACGCCCATACAGACTGCGGACCCAGGTGACCTAGTGCCGTTAACCTCAACCTTCTGGATCCTATTACTCAGGTAAGATTCCAGAAGCTTAAGTGCGTCTCCTCTTATGCCATAATGATGTAATTTTCTGATCAGAGTTTCATAATGAACACAATCGAAAGCCTTGGACAAATCACAGAAGACTCCAAGAGCATCCTGCGAGTCCTCCCAGGCCGCAAAAATATGACGAATGAGCTCAACACCAGCATCGGTTGTAGAGCGACCCCGTGTGAATCCAAATTGATTTATATTCATAAGGTTGTTAGCGTAGAAATGAGTGGTTATTTGACTAAGGATAATTTTTTCAAATATCTTGCTAAGGGCTGGTAGTATTGAAATTGGTCTAAAATTGGTGGGGTCTGATGTAATACCAGCTTTAAATAGAGGAATTACTTTACCATGTTTCATCAAATCAGGAAACACACCATCATCAACACATTTATTTAAAATAAACGCTACGTGTGGAGCAATACAATCTATTATGGAGTTTATCACCTTTACTGAAAGACCATCAAGGTCCGCAGCCTTTTTAATATTTAACATCTTAAAAGTTTTAAGAATGTCGACAATTCTAACATGTGAAAAACTGAAAGGAACCTTACTTTCGTCTACATTCTGTTTGAGCAATGATTCAGCGAGAGCGGGAGATGAGTCTAGTGACTGAGTAGTAGAGACGGGAATGTCAGTAAAAAATCTTTTAAATTCTGAAGCAACAGCAACATCTGAAGTTAAAATTTTGTCATTTATAATGAGTTTAAAATCGAAGTTGCGAGACTTAACCCTTCCCGTCTCACAATTAATAATTTTCCAGAAAGTCTTAATTATATTATTACTCTTTTTAATTTTATTTCTAACAAACATGGCTTTCGCCGCTTTACATACACGCTTAAAAGTTTTAGAATAAGCCCTAACATAATTAACAAAAGTTTCAAAATTGTTATATGCTTTCTCACCATAAAGATCATACAGCCTTTCTCTGCTTTTGTGAATTCCCACTGTCGCCCAATCACTAAACTTCAAGGAGTCATTAACCTTTAGCGTCTTGGCCTTAAACACAGTGTCAAATTCTAGTTTAGACAATCTAAGTACAGAGTTGAAAAGTACATTAGGATCACTATTATCAAATCTTAGACCTGGTAGTTTGATGATCATATTATTTCTGAAGTTCTCAAGCCTTGTGTCGCTAATCGGCACATATTTGATACCTCTCTCTACAGCCTTTCCACGAAGCGCACTAAAAGAAACTAATTGTCCAGAGTGATCTGAGGGTAGCTTGTTGATAACTGATTTTTCGAGAGGATTAAAATTAGTATATATGTTATCCAGACACGTTTTGGAAGTTGCGGTAATTCGTGTAGGCTCCAGAAAAAGATTAACCAAATTATAGCACTTAAACAAAGATTTGATTCTACTACCTAGAGAAGTCTCTACTAATAAGTCAACATTAAAGTCTCCACAAACAGCAATGTTTTTATTATTATTACTGATTTTGAATAATGCTTCCTTCATGATTTTTTCAAAAGATTCATATGAGGACTTGGGCGGTCTGTATACGCATAATACAATAAGCTGCTCAAGCTCTATACAGGCTATTTCAGTAATGCGCTCAACAGACAAGCTTACTAAGTATGTCATTACGTTCTTTAAACTTTAAATTATTACGAGCAAATATAGCTGAACCTCCGCGTATGGATATTTTTCTGCTGAATGCACTAGCAACTTGGTGATTATTGAAACCAAAAATTAACTGATGACTACGTAGCCAATGCTCTGTAATGCATAAAATGTCAATCTTATTACAGTTAATGAATAGTTCTACCAATAATTCTTTGTTCTCCATTCCTTGCAAATTTTGATGTACCAAGTTGAGAATACAATTTTTATTGTTCACTGATAGAACATCCTTCGTTATGACTTGGCTAGAAAGACCTTCGCCAACACAACTGAGATTGTCCGGCAAGGGGCTTCCTATTGTCGGTGCAGTTAGTTTAAAGTATTCACATTTATGATATTACTAACATTTGTCAGGTTATTATGTATATTATATACTACCAGAGTAGCTAAACGTCTCCTATGACTAAAAAGTAGGTACGAAGTACCATCTGTAAAATTAAATTTGTTAATAAATTTATTAACGTCAAAAAGGAAAATACTGTCACTATGACAATGTGTTATATTATATAAATGAATATTCATTCTACTTATGCACTGATTGTGCTTGTCTGACAGATTACTACAACAAGGGAAGGAATTCAATATAAATTTACATTTTGTTCTATCCTGTATATACAGGAGTACCCCTATGTTCGTGTTAAGGTCTATTCTACTTATATTAGCATGATTTCCCACCATAATAACCACAGTGGTATTTTCGGCATACTCACTCGGAGTCAGGGAACAAACGATGTTGTTAAAGGATCGATCCGGCCAACAAAAATTAACTACCTGATGGTTAAGGCAATTTTTCAAAAGAACTCCAAAAAAAAAAAATCGGACGGAATCCTGAGTTGCGTTCCGTAAGTGAGTAGGCAGGGACTCATTTTGCTATCTCTGCATAATGTAGTCCTTAAGCCTAGTAACATAGTATGTATGTCGCTAGACCAATTGATCGTGTTAGCCCTAGCCATTAATGCAGCTTTTAGGGTTCTATGCAGGCGTTCGACTTGGCCATTCGCTTGAGGATGATAAGGCGTTGTCTTTATGCGTTGTATACTGAATCGTTTTAGTAGGCAGTTGAAGAGATGTGATTCGAACTGACGTCCCTGGTCAGTTGTAATGCGTAGCGGACATCCGAATCTCGTGATCCAGGTCTCCTATAGTACCTTTGCTACTGTTTCGGCGGTAATGTCGCGTACTGGAACTGCTTCTAGCCACTTGGTGAAGCGATCAATGATGGTAATGACGTACCTATTGTCACCTGATTGTGGCAGTGGTCTTACTATGTCGATGTGTATGTGTTCGAAACGTTGAGAGGGTGGAAAAACTTGGTGTGCTGACTTAGTATGTCGATTGACCTTTGACTTTTGACAGTCGATGAAACTTCGCGTCCACGTACCTATTTTTTTATTCATGCTTGGCCAAAAATACTTTGACGACACCTGTTTTCGCGTCGTACGAATACCCGAGTGACATAATTCGTGTTGTGCTTTGTATGCTTCGTAACGATATGTCGGTGGTAGGTAAGGGCGAGGCGTCCCCGTTGACATTTCGCATGTTATTATTCGATTCGTGCCTGGTAAGGCGATCTGTGAGAAACGTAAATTCGATTTTTTCGTTAAGCGTTCAAGTTCTACACAGTTTTTTTGATCGACGGGTAGATTTGCAAAATCTATAGTTGTCGGGTAGGAAATAGCTTCGATGCGTGACAACCAGTCGGCAACCGTATTTTTGTTGCCCTGCAGGTATATGATGTCTGAGCAGAACTGGCTGATAAAACTTAACTGCCGTTCCCTTCGTGGAGTGTCGTTTTCGCCAGGAAGTTTCGCGAGCGCGTTTACTAACGGTTTATGGTCTGTATAGACGATGACGTCATTTCCTTCGATAAGTCATCGAAATCGTTTCACGGCCGCGTATATCGCTAATAACTCGCGATCATATACGCTGTACCGTCGTTGTGTGTCGCTGATCGTTTTAGAGAAAAATGATAGGGGTTTTCACTCACTGCCTATCCTCTGTTGTAGTACCGCGCCTATGCCGCGATCTGACGCGTCTGACATAATACATAACGGTGCGCCCAGAACGGGGTGTGAGATCATCGTAGCTTTTAAGATGCTTTGCCGGCAATCTTCAAATGCTTTTTCGGCCTCAGGTGTCCATTCGATGGGCGTCTTGTCGTTTTTTTTCGAGTTATGTAAGTATTTATTCAGCTCGTGCTGTAATTGTGCTTGTTGCGGTAGGCAATCGCGATAAAAATTTATCATACCCAGAAATCTACGCAATTCTTGAAAATTCGCCGGTTTTTTGTAATTAGAGATAATTTCGACTTTTTCTGCAGTCGGCGCTATTCCTTTTCTTGTAACTTTATACCCAAGAAAGTTGATTTCGTGTTGGCCGAATTCGCACTTACTTACGTTTAGCGCCAACCCGTATTCGTTTAATCGCGATAAAACTTGTTCAAGTACTTTCCGGTGTTCCTCTTCGTTCCTAGAAAAGCAAAGTATGTCGTCTACAAATGGAAACGCACCTTCTATTCCTCGTAAGACTTCGTGCATAAATCGTTGAAAAGTCTGACTTGAGTTTCGTAGTCCGAATGGCATGCATTTAAATTCAAAAAGACCAAACGGTGTAATTATTGCTGTTTTCTCTGGATTTGCCATAGGTATCCAATAGTAGGCGCTCTTAAGGTCGAGTTTCGAGAATACCGTCATTCCGTGTAGTTTATACCTACGTGAAATCCATGACACGCGGTATAGGGTAGCGATCCGGTAGTGTCACTGAATTTAATCGGCGGTAATCGCCACACACGTGCATCGAGCCGTCCTTTTTCTTGACTACGTGAAGTGGACTGGCCCAAGGGCTCTTAGAGGGTTGGCAGATACCCATCTCCATCATCTTGGCGAACTCCTCTTTTGCAGCTTTGTACTTATCGGGCGGTAGTGGCCTCGCCTTGGAGAATAATAGTGGGCCTGTGGTTTCGATATGGTGTACCACCTCGTGTTTCGAAGGTTCTTTGAATAACATGGGTCGTAACGCGTCTGGATACCTCTTAAGTAAGTCGTAGTACGCATGGCTTTCGGTGACGGTGTGTACTGCCTGTCCGTCTTCACAGTTACCGTACTAACTGATAGATCTGTAACACGGTCGATGAGTTTTTTTATTATGTAGATCTATTAATAGCTTGAAATGTTTAAGGAAATCGGCTCCTATGATTGACATTTTTACGTCGGCTATGATGAATGTCCAGCGAAAGTTTCTACGTAATCTTAGATTTAGACATATTGATTTTTTGCCGTACGTACTTATAGGCGTTCCGTTCGCGGCATATAGCTTGTACGCGGCTTCTGAACATTTTTTTACCTTTCGCTGTGCGGCTAAGACAGATATCTCCGCACCGGTGTCGATAAGAAACCTCTCGCCTGACTGTTTGTCTACTATACATAAGCGGCTATTTTTGCTGACACCGACTCCCGCCACCGTCGGTGTCGTATCTAGTTTTCCGGTTTTTTGTTCCCAACGCTACACGGAGACCTACATTTTTTTGCTTTCTCGCCATAGGACTCGTGATACCAACATTTTGTCGTGGTCGGCGCGCCGTGGGTCGCATCCCGGGTCGCTCTCTGCCGAGAGCGCATGCGGGAGCGAGACCGATTGATGTCATGCCGTCGTGAGTTGGAGCGAGAGCGATAGCGCTGGCTACTTGTTTGCATTTCTTCGACCTTGCGAGTGAGTTCAGCTATTTGTTTTGCTAATGAGTCTTGCGTAACCTGTTTTTGCTCGATTGAAGCTAATGTCGAAGTACTTGTGTATTCTAGCATCTTGTCAGCCATTTCCGCGAGTTCGTTAAGCGATGATTCTCGATTGACTGACAGCACCGCGCGAGCCTGCGCGGGTAGCTGTTTCATCCATTCAATTTTAATACCCTCTTCGGTAATTAAATCGGAGCCTAGTTCGCGCATCTGTCGTAATAACTGCGATGGCTTTTGATCGCCTTATTCTAAACCACTAACGAGCTGTTGAAAGTTCTGGACGGATGACTTTTCGTACACAGATATCAACCGTTACTTCAATGCTGTACATTTACCTTTTTCGGGCGGCTTTTTAAGAATATCGCTAACATTTCGCAGTTCGTCAGTTTTGAGCTTTTGTAAGACATACCTATATTTTTGTTCGTCGGAAGTCTTGAGCGGTTCGACTATAGCTTCAAATTGTACGAACCATACGCTCGGCATTTCTTGCCAGAATGCGGTAAGCTTAGACTGTACAGACAGCGCACTCATGTCTATACCTGCGAACGGCGGACTGTCATTAGCCATTCTGACGCGTTCCTCCTTAGCAATCCCTACCTATACAATTAAGTGTGTACCTACAATGTGCGTGCTTACAATGTCGGTCGTAGCGGGCAGTCTGACGGGCTTGTCTGACGGGCTTGTTCGATGTCTCATAGGTTCTAGTCCCTCGATGGGTAGCCGCACCGTGCCGTGGGTGCTAACGCGGCTAGCGCAAGTTTGTACTTGTGAGCAAGCAGTACCGTCCACGAAGAGGCAACTAGTGAGCGAATAGACCGGGGCTGAGGTCGTAGGCTACGAGATATGTGGATGCGTCGTGTTCTCGATGCGGAAGCGTCGTGGGTCACCAATGTGGTGGTCGAGGTAGATGCGCAGGTAGGGTCGAGCAGGGAAGTAGTGAAACGCCGAGTGCCGTTGGATGAATGCTCATTTATTGGATGCGCCGGCTGTATTTATACTTTGGCCGCAGCGATTTTATGTAGCTACCCTACAGTATGTTTAAAGTTTCTGTGTATCTGTATGTTTGAGTGTCTGTTTGTGGCATCGTAGCTCCTTAACGAATCAACCGATTTCGATGCGGGTTTTTTGCTTGAAAGCTGCCGTGATTAAGATGGTTCTTAGCTTAATTTAATCAAAATCGGTTTAGCCGTTTAAAAGTTACACGCAATAAATGTCGGGGGTTATACAACATTTTTAATTTTAGAGTTATATGGGAGCTTGCAGATTTACAGTTTGTATATTTTTGGAAGTCTTCTCGAGCGCCTGAGGGGCGCTCGGGGAAGCCGCATCGGGGCGAACCCCATGGCGGCGAATATCTGTCGCGGCCTATGGAGAATAGGCCGGTCATTGGGACTGCCTCGGACCCTACATGCGTGTAGGGTGAGGGGACTATTCTGCTCCCCCCGACAGGGAAGGCAAGAGCGCACCTTCGGCTGTCGTAGGGAGCATTTTGGGGGACGCGGGCGGGCGGGAAGAGGCGACGCTACCATACATGGCTACGCCGACAGTTCCCGCCCATCCGCTGTCTGTCAGGTAAGTCTGTCACTGGGCCCTCTCACACGGCCCTGTGGTTAGAACACAACGCGTAACGTGAGAGAGTGACCCATTCCTCAGTCATGCAACTATCAGCGGCCGTCGGCCCGCTACAGTTACATGACCGAGTTGGAATGTCTAGGGGGAACTAAGGGGAATCGACTTCTCGTGTAAGATGGTACCGAAAGGTACTGAAAGAGAAGGGGAAGAGTAACAGTGGTGGTGCGGGCAGGAAGCTCCTTGCCCGCTGTGAAGTACAAGCCTCCCTTTTTTTTTTCCCCATCAAGGGAGGGAGGGATTCGAGCGTTGGTGCAACCTATGCTGCTTCCCATGACCCACCACCGCGTTCGCGGTTTGGTCGCCGCCATGGGAAGCAATATGGGACGGGTGGAAGCCTGGTGGAGCCTTGCAGCCGTCCTGCCACAGGGCTAGAGACAGACTGCCCAGCTCCACCTCGCCCACCTTGATCTTGCGTGAAGGGATCTACGGGGGTCACATGGTTGTGGGATGATTGCGTAGCCCCCGCGGCCTCAACCCTGGGGGAGGTCAAGCGGGGGGATTGGTAGTTAGTCCAGTGGTGCCGCTGCCTCGTGCTCTCAACCCTAGGGGAGAACGAGGCAGCACGGTGTCAAAATCGGGGTTGTCATGTCCGGTGGTGCGCTACCCCGCGCCCTCAACCCTGGGGGAGGTCGAGCGGGGTAGTGTGGCGTCTAAGTTGGGGTGGGCTTCATCAGCCGGTGGCGGAATTAGCTCTCGGGGGAGAGCTCTGCTTCGTCGATCGGGGGGCCTGGCGTGGAGAGGCGCGATTCCGCGCAGGTGTTCGTGCGCGGAGTTATCCGCCCGATCGAACATGCCCCGCGCCAGCCTGGTGATGAAGTCATCAAGTGGCTCGAAGTGGAGGTCGCGTTTGATCACGTCATTACGCACGTAGCGACCGGCATTCACAATTGTGCGGAGGGTTAGATTTTCTTGGGCTCTAAGGCGGCGACGATGAGGTTCGCTTACGAGCGCGTACCATGCCGGGGCTGCGTACGTAAGACGTGACCTTATGTAGGTCTTGTAGACGGCTAGTTTGGTTCGAAAGGGCAGCTTGGAGGCGAAGATTGGGCGCAGCTTTGCGCGTGCTACCTTCGCCTTGATGATGGTCTCGTCGACGTGGGCGCGCATGGTGAGCCG
The DNA here is from genome assembly GCA_949987775.1 of Aproaerema taeniolella. Taxonomy (NCBI): domain Eukaryota; kingdom Metazoa; phylum Arthropoda; class Insecta; order Lepidoptera; family Gelechiidae; genus Aproaerema; species Aproaerema taeniolella. Next base: position 116,936 of record CATLJT010000181.1, read on the forward strand.
GCGGTCTACTGTGACCCCCAGATACTTCACCCGCTCTGCCCACGGAACTGCTACCCCTTTCAAACCAAGCTGGGGAGGTGCGTTTGACCACAGGCCAGTTACCATGGCCTGTGTTTTTGTGACGTTGACTGCCATCCTCCATTTTTCGAGCCATTGTGGTAGGGAGTCAAGGGTAGGCTGCATCTTTGCTGCGGCGTGGGCCCGGCGATACGACGACGCGATGTACGCTGTGTCGTCCGCGAAGAGTGCAAGCGTGACGTCACCTACCACTGGGATGTCATTAGTGTAAAGGGAGTAGAGTGCGGGGGATAGGCAGCTGCCCTGCGGGACACCGGCGCGGACGGGGCGCTCGGTGGAGGTGGCGTCCTCTACCGCAACCTGGAACCTCCTGTCGCGCAGAAAGGAGGCGATCACATCGATGAGGCGGCGGGGAGCGCTCGACAGGGACAGCTTGTACAGCAGCCCCTCATGCCATACTCTGTCGAACGCCTTCTCCATGTCCAGCATCACTACTACTGAGTACTCACGCTTGTTTTGGTTGGTGGCCAACAAGTGGAGCACTCGGGTGAGCTGGAGGGTAGTCGAGTGGGCCGGTCGGAATCCGAACTGTTCGGGCCGCGGGGTGATGTGAGGTTCCAGGTGACGGAGCAGGAGTCTCTCGAACACCTTGGAGAGCGTCGTAAGGAGGGTGATGGGCCTGTGGTTTTGTGGACGTTTGGGGTCCTTACCCGGCTTAGGCAGCATGATGACGCGGCCCAGCTTCCACGTCGACGGAAAGCACCCGGTTCGCATGATGCCGGTGTACAAACGCGCGACTGCCGCCACTGCTTTAGGAGGCAAGTGGCGGAGCGCTGCGTTTGTGATGCGGTCGGGGCCGGGGGCTTTCCTAGGCTTCGTCCGTAGGAGGGCTCGCTGCACCTGGCCGGGCGAGAATACGACCGGATCCTCACGTGGGCCCACTGGTGATGCAAGATACTCCCTTAGGTGCTCGAGAACGTCCCGTTCATGTGCGGTGTCTGTGCAGGGGTTTGGCGAGAACTGTTCCTCCAGGGAGTCGGCGAACAGCTCCGCCCTGTCGTTGGCCTTAAATTTGGGGAGGCCTTGGCTGTCAATAAGGGGCCTTACCGGGTCCGGCTCCGTCGACAGCTTCTTGCAGAGGCGGTGTACGGATGGGACCCCGCCTTCCTCCACCTCCAGGAGGTGCTGGTCCCATCGAGCTGCGGCGTCGTCAGCGAGCTCTGCCTTGACCCTCTCCACCAAGGCATTGAGCTTGGCCTTGAGGGTGGGGCAACGAGTGTGCTGCCAGTCGCGCCTCAGGGCGCGCTTCTCAGCAAGTAGTGCTTTAAGTCGCTGTGGGAGAGGGGAATACCTCTCTCGGGTGCGAGTCTGCTGGGAAGAAGATTGAAGCGCGTCCTGTATTGCCCTGGTTAGCTCCTCCGTGGCTGCGTTGACGTCCTCTGGTGATGTGATGGGTCTCGTTGGCGTGTGGGTCGATAGTGTGTCGGCGAACCTCTCCCAGTCCGTGCGCGTGCGCGGGGCAGGAGGGGCAACACGTGTCGGGCGAAGGTTCACGACACACAGTACTGGCCGATGGTCGGATGGGAGGTCCGGCATTACCTCCAGTGACGGTGGGGCATGCAGGCCGCGGTAGACCACGATGTCTAGGACCTCACCTTTCCCGCTGGCTGGATCGTAGCGGGTCGGCTCGTCGGGTCCCAGGCATTCGTAGTTGTGGTCCACGGCGTCCTGCATGAGGCGGCGTCCGTAGGGGCAGATGGTCGTTGAATTCCAAGCAAGGTGCTTGGAATTCAGATCACCCGCCAGCAGAGTGGAGTGAGAGGGCAGCAACAGGTTGCGCAGTTCCCCAGGCAGTAGGGGGACTTGTGGCGCCTTGTACGCGGCGTAGAGCCGGAGGTCGCCGCTGCCGGTGTGGACGTCGACCCCCAACGCATAGAAGGACGTCAACTGGGTGTAGGGGACCGGCTGGTGGACTACCCGGCGGTGGACGAGTATCATCAACCCTCGATAGGCCTTGCCGAGGGGAGACACTTCGTCCTTACGGTAGGCCAGGTAGTTTGGTACCTTGAACAGTTCCCGTGAGCTCAGGTGGGTCTCGCTAATTAGCGCAATGTCGATATCCTGCTCGCGAAGGAAGTTCGCGAGCAGGCGCCGCTTTGTCGACAAGGATTGGGCGTTCCAGTAGACCAACCTGAGCTTACTGTCCATCGGTTCTGCCGGTCTGCGTGGCTGTCCTGTAGGCGGCCCTACTGTCAATGCACTCATTGAGCAGCCTTAGCGCTAGCTCAATTTTTGCATCGACAGTTAGGTCCGGGCTGACCTGTATGGGTGTTGCGGTGGTGTGGGCGGGCGGCGCCTGGGCGGGCTGTGCACGGGTAGGAGCCCGGGTGGGCTGGGCTCGTGTCGGCTTTGCCTGGGCGGGCTGCGGCTGGGTGGGCTGCGCCCGGGCGGACTGCGCCTGGGCGGTTTGCGCTTGGGCGGACTGCGCCCGGGCGGGCTGTGCCTGGGCGGACTGCGCCTGGGCGGACTGTGCCTGGGCGGGCTGCGCCTGGGCTGGCTGGGATTTGTTCCTGCCCCCACGCTTCCTCTTCCTGCGGGGGGCGGTAGGCTGTTGGGCGGCTGCTGCGTTGCGCCTCGGCGGGCCGTTGGCCGGCGCCATCAGTGATGAGGGCGCCGCCTCCTCGACTAGAGGGCGACTTACCGAGGCGCGGGTCGTTGGGCCTAGGCGAGCCACAGTTCCGGCCTTCTTATAGCGCGACTCGCGCTTGAAGACCGGACATGAAGTGTGATTCGCCGGGTGTGCGCCTCCGCAGTTAGCGCAGGTCGGCGGGTCCTCTCGGGGGCGTGGGCAGTCGGCGGCGGCGTGCGGGCCTCCGCAGCGCACGCACGCGATGGGGCGGTGGCATTGCTGCGAGGAGTGCCGAAAGGCCTGGCAGCGGTGGCACTGCGCTGGGCCCTTCTTCCCCCTCCATGCCTCGATTTTGACCCCCGGCATATTGAGGAGCTCCGAGATGGAGTATATGCCCGGGATCAGGTTGGGGGTTTTAGTGAGAGACACATGAAAGAGACATCCGGGGCGGCCAGCGCGGGCCCGGATGTGTCTCACATGCGTCGGAGCGAAGCCCTTACCTTCGAGGGCTTTTTTGATCTCCTCGGGATCGGTAGAAGCAGGGAGGCCACGAACGGCCACTTTGAGGCCCATCTCCTCGGGGGGTGTATAGGAGAACCAGCTCACCCCCTCCTCCCTCTCCAGCTTGGAGAGGTAGGCTTGAATGAGCCGATACTCGTTGCCCTCCGGCGGGGTGAATCGAACACCCTCGCCGTAGGGGCGGGCGTTCGGGGGGTGGCCCAGCTGCTCTGCCAGGACCGCGAAGTGCGCCGTCCAGTTGGGCAGCTTTTCCACCACGAGTGGCGGATAGTGCCCTTTCGGAGCGGCCGCGGCGCTGGCGGCGGCTGCGGTGGCAGTGGTGGTGGCGGCGGCGGCGGTAGTGGTGGTGGTGGTGGTAGCGGCGGCGGCGGGGGTGGAGGGGGCGGTGGGCCAGTGAGGGCGCCCGCGTAAGACGCGGCTGGTCTCACTGGCCGTGGGGCAGGCCCGGGCGCCCTCGTTGGGGCGGCGGTTTTCGTCGTCGGTGGCGGTCGCGCCTGTTTAGGCGCAGGGGGCGCTACGACTCTGGGAGCTGGCCCTGGGTGTAGCTCGGGCCACTTGGGCCAGTCAGGTGGGATGGTGAATTTGGGGCCCGGGGCCTCGGCCCTCTGCAGCCCGGAAAGCGGCGGGGCTGACGGCGGGCGGAGCACGGGCGACTTCACGCCGCCGCGGCGTTCCGGCGCCGGCGGCGCGCCGCCCGCGGGCGCGTTGGGCTTAGCCGCAGGGGTCGGGATGCGCGACTCCCGTTTCTCGCGCTGCGGTTTTGGAGGTTGGGGTGGTGGGGGCATGGGCTCTTGAGGCCCCTGCCTCGGCGCCGGGAGACCGGGCGGGCGGGGGGCGGGTTGAGGTAGCGGTTGTGAAGTAACGGGCTTCCGCCCGGTACTTACCGACCTGCAACGTCGGGGGTCCCTCGGGTGCAGGGGGACGGGATCACGCTGAGGGCGCTTGGCGGCTGCGGCGGGCGGTGAGGCTCCCTCTTCACGCTCTTTCCGCTTCTGGCGGGTGGGTGGCAGGGTGAGCTTCAGGTTGGTCAGGGCCTTCAGCGCCCTCAAGGACGCTTCATCGGCGGGGTGGAGCGGTTCTTCGGGAGCTCCGGAGAGCTCGATGTCCTTTATCCGGACGTATGCAGCGAGCCACAGCTGCATCTCCCGGGACAGGAGTCCCGAGGCGCACAGCCGTGAGACCATCACGATGTCCGACTCAAGTCGGACACGGGGTGATGAGCTCGCCGCACTCGCCCGGATTTCGACGTACGGGCTCGTCGTCGGTGGTGAGTCGGACCCCTCCGGGGTTGCGAACCCGGGGGAGGTCCGCGATGTAGCGGGGGCCGGCGGTGGGGGCGGCGCGCTCGAGCGCGCCCGCCCACTTCCGTCCATGACACTCGCGGGGGTCAAACACTAGGTTTGAGACAGCACATACACTTAGACAACACAAAACTAGGTCTAACACAAAACGCAGTCCAAAGGTGGGTAGATCCGAATAACAAAAATCCGAACTACCCCCTGGCTGAAACGACACAATTACACAGAATAAAATCCCGCTGCGGGTAGGAAGAGACTACCCGCAGTAGTTGGCCGCGCTCACTTGGGCACCAAGCGAGGGGCCAACGGTGTCGCGGCGTGGACTCGAGCGCGTGTATGGTAGGAGGGACCCGGGTCAACCTGCTACTACCACATGTGAACGAGACGATCGACAATTTGTATATGAATATATTTAAGTCTTTTATTGTAACTTGACTTATTTTCCTGAATGTTCCATCGTCGACCTCATCTATGATCGTGGTCAAGATTGTGGTCAAAAGTTAACCCGTCTCATATATATAAAGAAAAATCCATGAAATAAATCTATTTCGACCTTGACTTTTGGCCATTGTGGAAACCTTCGTCGATTCAGATGCTTTTTTAACTCGACAGGTTTCGGTAGTGTGTTCTATCTTCTGACAGTGGGTACACTTGACTAGTGGTTTGGGACAGTTGGAATATGGCCAGCTTCTTTGCAGTTATAACAATATAAGCCTGGTTTTTCTGTCTATTGTTGGACCTACTTTCAGAAGTGGCTCCAGATTTGTGCTTTAAATTAGGCTTCTGCGTAAGTAAAAAAAATCAAAAGTTGATCCGGTTAAACGCATCGTAAAGCTAGTGTGCTTACCCTAGTTTTTTTTTTTTTCGATCGTCGATACTGAGGATGATGCGTGCCTACCCGTTAATTTACACTGATTTAGAAGAGCAAATTTCTAACAAAAGTTAAATAAATAAACGCTACACACTCAGGGCTCCTATCAAGGTTTTCCCTTGTGTCGTGGGTCTCTCGGAATATACATAAAAACTAAAAAAACACCCATGACCCGAGAACATCATTTTCTTTTTACACGAATATTTGCCCCGACTGGGAATCGAACCCAGGACCCGACGATCAATTCAAACTCTCATACCAAGTCTTAGCGAGTCCCGTTAATTTTTGCATGGTAAATGGACGGTCGTCTTCTCATCCCAGCCATAAACCGATGCACATTTATTGATCGAATTTGACGGCTGAGATGGTAGCAAATCTTTTATAGACTTTGCAATTTGTAATAATTCATTAGTTGAAAAATAAAGGGCTACATGACCTTTTATCCTGGTGTCCGGCACTCGCAGAGTCCCGCGCGTTGCGTCTCTCCAGCCTAGCGCCATCGCTGCTTAGACCGCGCTGCTAGCTCCGTTGACCACGCCGCTCGCTCCGCCAAACACGCCGCTCGCTCCGCTGACCACGCTGCTCGCTCCGTTGACCACGCTGCTCGCTCCGTTGACCAAGCTGCTCGCTCCGTTGACCACGCTGCTCGCTCCGTTGACCAAGCTGCTCGCTCCGTTGACCACGCCGCTCGCTCCGTCGACCACGCTGCTCGCTCTGTCGACCACGCCGCTCGCTCCGCTAACCACACCGCTCGCTCCGCTGACCACGATGCCCGCCATATCGCGCCCTCTCCAGACCCCGTTACAGCCGGCGTACCCGCTCCCGCAGGCAGCGGCTGCGATCGCGGCCGCGGACGCTCCCTTGGCTGCGAGCACCCAAACTGCGGCAGGAGCCGCGCGTGCTCCCTGCTGCTTGCCACGTTCTGAAACTCACAAAAACAAAACAAAACGCAAACCTTCATTCTAACTGCTTATAAAATTACATTTACTTTACGAATGTATTCAATGTAGAACAAACAAAAAAAATTCAAACTAGAAAAAAAACAATCAAAATATATAAGGAATTCATAAAAGTAGTTATATCTTCAAAACGGCTACTCCTAGCACAAAAATAATCAAATTTCGAGCCCCCTTTAAGAAACCCCTTCACACAGTTCGAGTAATCCGGTGCCACTGTATTTGATTCCGTCGGTTACAGTAGTTTTGTTCTCGATCATAGATTGAATGTAGGTAGAGAGAAAAATTCAAAGCACTTACAATTATTGTTCAAAAATGTACACGGTTCATAACGGTTATAAACCGGGCCAGAATTCGCGTATATATTATGTTTATTATGTCGGGATCAAACGTAAAACATAATATACACGTGAATTCTGACTTGGTTTATAATTGAATGATGTGTTCAAATGGCGAAAGTTCAAAGTGTTAAAATGGTTCATACTTCATTCCCTGTACGATACTTGTTTTAAGTGTTATTTAATAAATTAAAATCATTGTTATGACCTTCCAAAAGGAAATATATTACAACCTTACACGCCACTGGCAATGGATCAAAATAATGGAATCAAAATGTGGTCAGTTACGATAAAATGGTTTATAGTTACTTCCCTGCCCGAGTCTGGTTGTTGGTATCAAATGAAATGAAGCTATTGTTATGCTTTAAAATTACATATAACACAACCTTTACAACACTGGAGACGCACCCGCCCAGTCTTCTTTACATACAAAAATAAAGATAATAAAATGGTTCCTATTGTTAACAATGCTCTTTATTACATAATACTTGACCTCTATATTATTGTTATACTTATACCCATAAAACATTATAAAATAATTGATGCAAACCCGTAAAATATTTTCAGAAAAAGCTTCCTTATCAAGCTGTTTAGTATATAAATATCTTATTGCCTATTCTTAGTATATAATCACATTAACCTGTGCCCGTTTCTCAGTTAACCTGTACGATACCTCATTCACCTGTCCACCTATTTTTCTGCGTACTCTCAAAGGCACAATTCTTTAAAAAACCTGTTCCCTCTTAGATATTTTTATTAAAGAGGGGGAATAACATTTTTTTATATAATCAAATACGTTATTCTCATACTTTTTTGAAAATGTGCAAAAAAATTCAGGCCGTGCCACTTTTTTGAGAGAGACCCATTAGCTATAAGATTGGATTCACCATTGTAAATAACAAATAAACCAACCTTTACTGATTGTAGGAGTTGTTTTACTCAACCGTACCCTCTACGAGCGGCCTCAGCCACCCGTAGTCGCCTCCCCCCTACTAGTAACCCTAGTTTCCCTCAGAAACTACGTTACATTTTGGCGCCCAACGAAATAACCCACGGGAGGTCCAAAACTAACTACGTTACATTTTGGCTCCCAACGAAATAACCCACGGGAAGTCCAAAATATAACTACGTTACATTTTGGCGCTCAACTCGCGGAACCTTTAATAATCAGTAGGGGATCACTTTCTTACCTTGGGCGCAGTGGTGCACCGTCCATCGGGCGCTGTTGCACACGGCCCTTCCGACTCCCTTCCTGGGCGCAGTGGTGCACCGCCTTTTGGGCGCTGTTGCACACGGCCTTTCCCGACCCATAACTTCCCTGGGTGCAGTGGTGCACCGCCCTTCGGGCGCTGTTGCACACGGCCCTTCCGGCTTCCTTCCTGGGTGCAGTGGTGCACCGCCCTTCGGGCGCAGTTGCACACGGCCCTTCCGTCCCATAACCAATCCTCACTTCCTGAACTAAGCGATCACATTCGTTACCGGTAAATATTAAAAAAACACGCGTGGGGTACGGTTGGGAAAATCTCCTGATAGGGAAGTAGGTCATGACCAGTTAGCTCTATAGTCTAAAAAAGCAACAATTGGAAGAGGAGTGCAAGAAAAGAAACTTGGAAACCAATGAAAAAACCGTAGAAGAACTACGTAAAGACCTGGTGCACAATATACGCACCACCAAACCGTCCACCTCCGGTGAAACAACCACCCCTCCGCTCCAGTCTGAATCCGAACCCGACTCAGAACCAGAAGAGGAAAAAGAACCCGAACCAGAATCGAACGTAAAATCAGAAGACAAAGACAACGAAGACACAAAAATGGGTCACGAAGACAAAAGAGACAGGTCCAGTTCACCACATGGAAGAGACCACCAGGAATGCCTCATATCGAAATGGCGAATAAGCTTTGACATAAGTAAAGATCCAGTAGAATTCTTAGAAAGATTGGACGAACTAATAGAATCTAATGAAGTGAAAACAGAAAAGGTGCTAAAAATACTACCCCGGTTCTTAAGAGGAAAAGCTGTCCAGTGGTACAGGAACAATAAAAGCTCGATAGACACATGGGACGACTTCATACATTGCTTCAGGGCTTCGTTTCTGTCCAGCAACTACGACAACGAACTTTTAGGAAAAATAGTAGCGAAAAAGCAGCACTACAAACAAAAATTCATCGACTACTTAATCGAAATCCAGACCCTTATGAGAAGATACGGTAATATGTCCAAGGAAGAAGAACTAGAAAGAATATTCGAGAACATGGACACAAGGTACAAGCTATATATTAAGAGGAGCGAGTTCCACACGGTCCATAAGTTAACGCAACTGGCGAACGACTATGAAAAAATAATATCCGAGCGGAAGGCAAACTACAATAAAAGTTTCAAGACAGAAAACGACAGTGATCAAACAGACACCGAGGACACAGAAAAATCTGAGCAAAAGGAACAAAAAAAAGAGGAAAAAGAAAAATATATGCACAGATACGATTCAAAGACAGCTGTTGGGGCTGTGGCAAACACGGACACACAACAGAAACCTGTTACGGAAAAAAGATATTATTCTGCAGCGTATGTGGAAGGATGGGTATAAAAAGCACAGACTGCTGCAGGAAACGTAAGAAGAAAACAGAATCCATGGTAATAAACATATCCAGAAAAGAAAACCGGCCATTCAAAAAGATAAGAATTCTAGGCACAGAATACAACGCACTTATCGACACGGGGGCCACAAGATCCTACGTGAACAAAACAATCTATGACAAATTCATGAAGAGCAATAAGAAACCAATAAAGATAAAGGAAACCGCAGTAATGGCAAACGGATCAACCGTGGACATAACAGAAGCACTACCATTGGAGATGACGATAAACGGGAAAACAGTAATACACCAAATGCTGTATAGCCCGCAAATAGTCAGAGTACTGATCGGAATGGACATCTTAAAAACATTAGGAGTAGAAATAAAATGGCCGGAAGAGAAAGAAGAAGAACAAGAACCAGCAGACGCCGAAAACATGAGCAGTACAAGCAGCCCAAAAGGAAACACACGGGTGGAACACAAAATAAACCTAATACACCAACAACCGATAAAACAAAAATACTACCGACGGAACCCGAAATTACAAGAGATAATAAACAAACACGTAGACAAGATGCTGACAGAAAGAGTCATAGAAAAGTCAAATAACCCGTATAGCTCTTCAAGAGTCCCGGCAAAGAATTACAAGAAGAATTACGAAAATACAATATTAACCACCGGCTCACCGCCCCGTACTCCCCGCAAGCGAACCCAAACCATTGTGATAACCACAACAGGGCAACTCGTGCGCCGCGGCAACACGCCGCCACCACGAGGAACACCGCCACCGGAGCCGACCACCGCGGCCCCGTCTCCGAGGCCGGCCTACACACCACCAGCCCACGCCGAACCAGAGTACCAGGAGGAGGACTTGGAGCGGCGGGACTGGTTGGAGCTGCTGGGAGTGGAGCCCGCTCCAGTCAGCCCGACACCGGACGACCCGACCACCCGAAACCGCCGCCAGCGACGAGGGGGACGCAGGGCCAGGAAAATCAAGAACCATCCGGCGCCTTACTAAAAGCAGGCGAGTAATGTTTTAATTAGAAATTAATCTTTTTCAAAATTCAAAATTAAAGTGAATCAATAGGGATAAGTACATTCGGCTAATCAACCGTAAAAACATAAAAGTTACTAAAATTAGAATATAAACATAGAACTCCGTTAATATTAATATTAAGAAAAATGAAATAAAGTGCAAATAACCGTAGTAAACAAATTGTAATTAAGATACAAAGTCAAAGCTAATGTTTGTAACTTTAGTTCCGAAAAAAAACAGTAGATGGCGTTGCGAGTACTCTACAACGCGGTATTGAAGTGTTACACAGTTTTGTATGAGTTAAAACGAGCTTCAAACTGAAGTTTTCATAATTTTCCGCTGTTTTCGAATTTTTGTAGAACCGATGTACATGAATGCCCTATACGATCATCGTATATGCCTTGGAGGGGAGGCAGAGCATCATGTAGTAAATAAGAAATGTAGAAAAATTAGATAATAAATTGGATATTCTTGAATAGGATAAGTTTAAGTAGATAATACTAAAAGGAAAAAATTACTTAATAGTGTTATAGTCAGCAACCGATAGTTGTATAATTTAGTTATGTTTTTTATATGTAAGTGATACCAGCACTATAGTCTGCTTGTTTAACGGTCAGATAGCTATCACTATAATTTAACCTCCAGATACTTTTCATAAATAAGCGACTATAATCAAGCCAAAGACCAGTAATACTACTTTAGTTTTAACTATAGATGAACAAATAAGTATAAACATAGAAAGTGAATGTAACTAGTACAGATAGCAAGTGACCAATAGTACATGTAGTGAATTTATTATTTATTCTAGAACTTTAACTGCATAGTTTGTAGAAACAGAGATCCGACAGTGGGGTAGACCCCTGTATCGATTTTGTAACCATATAGATGGTATACCGTGTGGTGATTTTTACAGGTAAAAATCTTCAGAAAAAGGAGGGGAATGTGACGAGGATGCCCGCCAACCTCTTCGGAATCATGCGCGCCTAGTACTCCGAGTCGAAACGCGCTCCTTCCCCGTCCCGTCCCGTCGCACCGCCGCGCCGCCGCAACCGGTTTTTGGCCACGGCACCAATCAAGACACACTCCCCACTCCACACGCTCTCAATATAAGCCCTCTCGGCTGGCTCGCAGCCAGCAGTCGCTCAAAGTCTGCTCCCGAGGCAAGAAGCCTTCAGACTTTTAGCGACTTGCCGCCCCCAGGGTGCAGTGGTGCACCGTCCCTAGGACGCTGTTGCACACGGCCCTTCCCGATCCCTTCCGACCCTTCCTGGGTGCAGTGGTGCACCGCCCTTCGGGCGCTGTTGCACACGGCCCTTCCGGCTTCCTTCCTGGGTGCAGTGGTGCACCGCCCTTCGGGCGCTGTTGCACACGGCCCTTCCGGTTTCCTGTCCTGGGTGCAGTGGTGCACCGCCCTTTGGTGGGTGCAGTGGTGCACCGCCCTGTCCTGGGTGCAGTGGTGCACCGCCCTTTTTTTTTTTATCCCACAGTTGGGCACGATATAACCTGTAGTCCACGCGGGCGGAGCCGCGGGCGGAAAGCTAGTAACAAATAAACCAACCTTTACTGATTGTAGGAGTTGTTTTACTCAACCGTACCCTCTACGAGCGGCCTCAGCCACCCGTAGTCGCCTCCCCCCTACTAGTAACCCTAGTTTCCCTCAGAAACTACGTTACAATACATTAGTATCGACTTTATAATCGGCCAACCAGAAAGATATTCAACTGAAACTATTACTAAGTACTCTATAATCGTCTGCACTACATGTTTAACCTTTTCTTCTAGCGTAAGCCTCTTATCCATCATAGTTTTATTCAGTCTTGAAAGTAATTCCCCAAAAGTCACACTTTTAGATTTTTCTTCATTAGTCTCCTCTTCACTAGATTCACTGTCTATTTTATTCTCTGTATCTGTGTACATTTCCCAATTTTGATCCGGTATATTAAGCGAACTCTTTTTTTGTATTTCCGATTTTTGTGTTTTTTTTTAGATTTATTTGGAGTTGTTTTGTATGCATGAACTTCTGCTCTGGTTTTGATAGCTTCGGCGTAAGTATATGGTGTTTGAAACAACGGAGTTTCTTCAACATCCAGGACATCAAAAGAGTTGACAGGGTCTGAAGATTTGTTTTTTTTCTCAAACTGAGGTTCCGGAGGTACATATATATCAAGGGCTTTTCTGTAGGTGCAGTTACATTCTGCTATTATTTCTCGTATTTTTTTTTCTTTGACATATATAGGGCATACTCTATCTAGAGATATATGGTTACCCTTGCAATTTACACATTTAAACATTTTAGTTTCGCAGTTCGTATGAAATCCTCCACATTTCGGGCAAATTGCTTTTGAAGAAGGGCATCTTTTCTTAGAATGCCCCAATCTCCAACAATGTGAGCATTGTGTCACGGGAAAAATGAATTTTTCTACTTCAATCATTAAATTGTGTACTTTTATAAATCTAGGCAGAAAATTACCTTTAAAACACAAGCGGACTGTTTCGCTTGGTATCCAGGCGTTCTCAGACTCACTTCCTCGGCGATTAAGGCGGCGAACAGATATCAACTCTCCGGGTCCATCGTATGTGATACTTTTCAAGATGTTTTCCTCGGATAAGTCCATGTCGACGGGTCTAATTATTCCATATGAGTACGCGACCTCTGTAGGATGATAGTACTTCCAGCCCATCTCTTCAAAAGCTTTGCATTTTAATAAATTCTCTGCGCTCTGTCTATTGTTGAAATCAAGACGAATTTTGTATGGGTTCAAATACTTAATGCGAACAATGTCATGAATTTTGTTTTCATTAAATAATTTTGCCAACCCAAATTGTTTTGGAAGTTTTGTTGAACACGAAACGAATAGCTCCAAAGTATCTTCATCTAATTTTAATCTCTTCTCCTTTTTATGTACTACCACTTTCCATTCATCTTCATCGCTAGAAGCCTCCTCTCTCATTCTTTTTTTTTTTATTATCTCTTCTTGCATCAATTCTTCCTGACTCCTTTCAACTTCTTCCTGACTCCTTTCAAATTTTTCCTGACTCGCTGCATAGCCTTGCATGTCTTTCTGCTGTGCCAAACTTTCCTCTTCATGTGTGCTTAGCTCATTTTTATGCTCCATCACATTTAAATGTAAACAATTGCATTATAAAACTCGCTAGGAAGGCACGATAGCCGTGCGCGCGCTTCCCTGCGCTCGATCGGTGCTCTATCGCAGGCCTGTGACTAATGCGACGACGACGTAAACAACTTATGTAACACTAACACGGCCGGCTCGTACGAGTACCGCATGGAGACTGAAGATCAACATATGTCATAGTAGATTGTCTATTCACGGGTGAAAAGGCAGGAACCATATCTGGGTTTTTAGTGACCAGCTCCTCGAACAATGATTGCCTTTTAGTTGACTTAAGGTCCTCAGAGACACATTCCAGAGTGGATATGTATTTGTGTGTGTCTCGTTACTCAGCCTCCAGAGCTGTAACACGCCGGAGTGATTCCTCCAGCGTGGTACTGTCCCGGTCAAATGAGTCCACCACTCGCTGGAGCTGGTCTCTTTGTTCCATTACATCCATTAGATGAGAACGCATTTCAGCCATTTGACCCTTTAACATCTTGTTTTTATCTAATATTTCAATAAATTCCTTCTCGTTATCATCTCTTTCCGATAATCACTGTTCACATTGTGTTTTTGTAGTCTTTGATTCTTTAAGCGTTAGGTCAAGTTTGTTTTCTAGCTGTTGTTATTGTTGACGAGCAGCCGTGGCTCCCCGAGTTAACATTGTAAACAACTTAATTCGTAATGAGATAATAATAATAAATCGGTGTCTGGTGTTATAAGACCGGGTGATCAGGAAGAAATTCAGATAAAAACACTGCAGCCGTGTTAATTTGTTTGCCTATGAATGAAATATAGTGAACAGTTACTACAAGATTGAGGTTATGTTGACAAAATTATCGTTGCAATTACACTTGTTTTTTTACTTACGGTTTAATACGTCAGTAATAGATATAAAACACAATTATTCATGGGGAATACCCAATAGTATTTAGAAAAATAACAAAAACTTTTTAAATTTCAGCAACCGTGAATTTTTCTTTGCCGTAATGGTACAATTTATGCACTTAGAACTATCTGATAACACTAATTATAATATAACATCAGTAAATGAAACTGGTAATCACTAATTAGACATTCGAACATAATGAATATTAACTAAAAATCACAGAGCTATTTCGTTTACAGCTGAACCGTTTAACAGTAATCCATCTCCATCTAACAGTAATCCATCTCCATCAACTAAGACTAAGGCGTAATCCATCTCAAGAAAATAAGGACAGATATTTCAGACTGCGAAACGAATGTAACAAAGCAATCCGTAATGCAAGGCGAACCCACATTCACTCCAAGATCAAAGAATGTCCTCCTGACAAACTTTGGAAATTTCTTCGCTCCCTGGGCATAGGGAAATCAACGACTAATGCTCTTCAGTCACTTGATCTTGATGCCTTGAACCAGCACTTCTGTTCTTGTTCGTCATGACTGGACCCAAACGTAAAGCAGCAGACCATCAGCCATATTAACACTGCGGCTCCGACTTTTGGCTCCGCTGACCCTCTGGAGTTGTGTGAGATTTCTTTTGCATCCATAATCAAGATCTTTGGCACTATTAAGACGCGGGCAGTGGGGGATGATGGCATCAGCCTACAAATGATCTCTCCCATTAAGTTCGAAATTACGTGACGTCCTTAACTGCTCACTCAGAACAGGTGTTTTCCCGTCATCCTGGAAGTTAGCTCACGTGATCCCGCTTCCCAAAAAAGCCAACCCCATGTCCTTTGCACAGTACCGACCAATCTCTATCCTCCCGATCCTTTCAAAAATCCTTGAGCACTTCGTGCATCAGCGCCTTTCCTCTCACTTGCTTCGATCCAGCCTACTCAATCCTCTCCAGTCTGGGTTTCGACCTGGCCACAGTACAGTATCAGCCTTATCAAGGAGAACAAGGAGCTCACCCTCCTTGTTCTCCTTGATTTTAGTAGCGCGTTCAACATGGTAGATTTTGATTTTTTACTGGCACTGCTTGGCAATCTTAATCTTTTTCCTTCTGCACTGTCTTGGTTTCGATCATATCTGGTTGGGCGAAGGCAGCTTATCAGAACCGAGGAAAAGCGTTCAAACTGGTCTCCACTGACTGCAGGTGTTCCTAAGGGCCCCTCTCTTGCTATGCCCCATCCTGTCCTCAATTTTTATTAACGGTATTACCTCGTCTCTCTCATCTCAATTTCATCTGTACGCCGACGACTTACAGCTCTACGCTTCTGCGCCGTTTTGTGACTTCTCCAGGGCCATCAACACTATTAACTCTGATCTTCGCATCATCTCTGCCTGGTCCAGGAGTCACGAGCTTATTGTGAATGCTGCTAAGTCTCAGGCAATCATCATTGGTAGTCACTATTTCATCTCGAGACTATCTAATTCTGTTTTTCCCAGTGTGGTCCTTGACGGTGAGATAATCGCCTATTCCTCCACCGTCAAAAATCTTGGGGTTATCTTTGACCGTACACTGTCATGGTCCCCTTAGGTTAATGAGATCAGTCGTAAAATTTTTGCTACTTTTCTTTCACTGAAACGTCTTCAGAATTTTCTTCCAACCGAAACCAAGAAGATGCTAGCTCAGTTTTCCTATTGCCGCATCTCGACTATGCGGACGACGCCTTCCTCGACTGCAGTGAAGACCTCCTTAACAATTTGGAGCGGCTCCAAAACGTCTGCATCCGCTATGTGTATGGCCTCCGCAAGTTTGACCACGTCTCGGCATATCGAGGCAAACTAAATTAGCTCCCAATTAGACTCCGTAGGGATGTTCATATCTTGTCTCTCTTATACGATACCCAAAACAATCCTATATATATATATATATATATGTCGGAGGCGAGCGCAGTGGCACCCCTTCTGGCAACCCGCGGAACGATGGATGATTGTTCGTTCGGAAACGTCAAGCTGTTCGCTTGGGTAAGGTCTATACGAGGCTGGCAACACCGGAGCTATCAAACATGTTTGGTTGGATTGGTTATGGTTGGCGGACCGATTTGGACGTCCGATAAGTTGGAGTGTCGGACGCAATTAAAATGGCAAGACTAGGTGTATTGGGGGCCGTTAGGTTGGCGCCGGATTATTCTGTTTTGCACCTTGTGAGCGGACGGACGTCAGCCTCGTGGAGAACTTACCGCGTTTTCTAAATCCGTTAACATCTACGCGATCACATAATTAAAAAAATCATAATTAAAGTTGCTTGATTATAATACACCTCAATCTATCTAAAGGCGGCTTTATTTTACTGTTACGATGGAAGAACCTGGAGATAGACGAAACCCACCTTCCCCTTCGTTATCAGAAGTGGGATGTGACCAAGAAAATAGCCCACACGGTTCCGGCCGTCGAGAAAACAAAATGGAACAACGAAATGGAAATTCTGATGATGAAAAATGGCGGCTTTTGTTGGAGCAGCAAAATAAAAACTTTTTGGCACTGATAGAAGCTATGAAGATGCCAACTTCGAGCAAGGATATACGTCTACCTGACTTCGATTCAGAGAAGCGCGACATGGATGCACGCGCCTGGATTAGTACTGCTAGCATGTGCGAGGGCGACCAAAATCATCAGGGTGCGACGTTAATGATTGCTTTGAGTCGAGCCCTTAAAGGTGAAGCGTCTACATGGCTTTCGACCGTATCTTACCCCGGAATGACATGGAGAGAATTCAAGGACCTTTTTATATCAAGGTATGACTGCCCTACTACTGTTGCTTCTGCTTTAATTACTCTTTATAATCAAAAGCCGAAAGACAATGAGTGTTTGGCAGCTTATGCGGCGACACTTATGTCGTCGCTTATGACAAAGTGGAACGGACTGACTACCGAACAAGTGGCAGTTGCTATAGTGTTGGTTCATGTCGCCCAATTCGATCAGCGAGTTCAGCGGCTGGCGTTTACGACGGATATCAAAGATCGCAGCCATTTACAAAAGGAACTAAAGGCTCTGTCGTTTACAAAAAGGAAGTTGCCATTGGACACTGATCGTGATGGGCCTGATTCGAAAAAGACTAGGCCTAATGGACCGGCCAGTACACTCAAATGTTTTAACTGTGGCAAGATGGGCCACAAATCAATTCATTGCTATGGGAGGCGTGATGTGAAGCAGCAGGAGGAGAGGGACAGACATAAGACTCGGTACAGCAGCAACAAGGCAACTCCAGTTCCCGAGAAGGCGGCGGCAGCCACTGCACCTGTTACCATCACATGCTATTAATGCGGGAAGCGCGGACACTACGCGAGCAGCTGCCCTGAACGGAGGACGAGGGAAGGGAACGCCAGCAGCGGTCCAGCCAAGGAGAAACGTGTTGACGTTTGCCACGTGCAAGCGCCTACGGGTGTTCTACATCATTCCGGTGAGCAGTTTACTTTTTGTTACGACTCTGGGTCAGAATGTTCATTGGTCAAGGAATCAGTTGCTTGTAAATTCAGAGGTGAGCGAATTGGTAATGTGGTAGTTATGACAGGGATAGGACTTACAAGTGTTAGCTCTACTGTGCAAGTATTATCTAAAATAGAAGTTGATGGCATAGTACTTGAAGTTCTTTTTCATGTCCTCCCTGATCAGTATTTGCGTTCGGAAATTATGATTGGCCGTGAAATTCTGTCCCAGGGTATTAGTGTTTACATGTCTAACGATAAGTTGAGCTTTGTTAAAAATCCATTGATTGAATTATGTGACGTTGTCTATGAAGTAGATATGAAAAAGATCGATACTGACGTGCCCTTTGAAAAACGTGACGAGCTTTTAGACATTTTAAACTCTTTTGAGAAGTCCTTTACCGCGGGTATACCAACCACTCCCGCTGACACGGAACCCATGACAATTCGTTTGAAAGACCAAAACAAGACAGTCAATCGCCGACCGTATCGTCTCAGTCCAACAGAGCGTAAGAGTGTTCGTGATAAAATCGACGAGCTACTCAAAGCTGGTATTATACGTCCCAGCACTTCACCATTTGCGAGTCCAATACTTCTTGTACAAAAAAGGATGAATCTCACCGACTTTGCGTAGACTTTCGCGAACTAAACGACAATACGGTTTCTGACAGGTTTCCTTTGCCACTTATATCTGATCAGATCGATAGGTTGCACGGGGGACACTATTTTACTATTTTGAACTTAGAATCAGGATTTCATCAAATCCCTATTGAGTCTGATTCGATCGAGCGCACGGCGTTTGTTACGCCGGAGGGCCACTATGAGTATTTGACTATGCCCTTTGGTCTTAAAAATGCGCCGGCTGTGTTTCAACGTGCTATTTTAAAAGCATTGGGTGATTTGGTGAATTCCTATGTAATTGTCTATATGGACGATGTACTGATCGTTGCAAAGACTGCTGATGAAGCGCTTGAACGTCTCCGGACAGTACTTCAGGTGTTGACTAAGAAGGGATTCACGCTTAATATAAAAAAGTGTTCGTTCTTAAAACAAAAAGTTGAGTATCTTGGTTTTGAGGTCAGGCAGGGTGAAATACGCCCCAACCCGCGCAAGATAGAAGCTTTAGCAGCATTGCCACCACCTGAGACGGTCACCCAGCTACGGCAATTCATTGGTCTGGCTTCCTATTTTCGACAATTTGTACCGAAATTTTCCCAAATTATGGCGCCTTTGTACGCACTAACTTCTGGTAATGGCAAATTAAATTGGCAACCGAAGCACGAAGTCATTAGGCAACAAATTGTGACAACACTGACACAAGAGCCCGTCCTCACTATCTTTGATCCCGATCTTGACACAGAAGTGCATACCGATGCAAGCGCGATAGGTTATGGTGCTGTTTTGATGCCAAAGAAAGATGGTAAGTTACATCCTGTTGCGTACTACAGCAAACGTACGACAGAGGCCGAATCAAGGTATCACAGCTATGAACTTGAGACGCTCGCCGTTGTCAATGCTGTGAAATATTTTCGGCGATACTTGCACGGTCGTAAGTTTGTTGTAGTGACGGACTGTAGTTCTTTGCAATCTACTCACAAGAAACTGGACTTGGCCCCACGGGTACACAGATGGTGGGCCTTCTTGCAGGGGTTCGACTTTGACATTGTACACCGGGACGGTAAACGTATGGCACATGCGGATTTCTTTTCGCGCAATCCCCTACCCCCTGAAGCCAGCAAGCAGATTGAAAAGGTGGAGCGAAAAATTGTTAACGTTGCTGAACTTACTGATAATTGGCTCAAGGTGGAGCAGGAACGCGATGCCGACCTTTCCAAACTCCTTGCTGACTTGAGAGAAGATAAGCTGCCGGCTGAAGTAGCTCAGAGCTACGAATTGCGCTCAGGTGTCTTGTATCGAAAAATTCAACGACATGGTAAAACTAAATGTTTACCAATTTTGCCAAGGTCGTTCCGTTGGTCCGTTATAAATAATGTGCACGAAAATTTGGTACATTTGGGATGGGAGAAAACCCTTGAGAAAGTCTATGACCTTTACTGGTTTGAACACATGTCCAAGTACGTTAAAAAGTTTGTGTCTAATTGTGTGACCTGTAAGATCGCGAAGTCGCACTCCGGCAAGATTCAAGCCGAGATGCACCCTATCCCAAAGGTAGCCATTCCGTGGCATACTTTACATATTGACGCAACGGGTAAACTCAGTGGCAAAAATGACAAAAAGGAATACGTGTTTGTATTGATCGACGCCTTTACCAAGTACGTACTTCTTCATCATACTTTGCATATTGACACTTTGAGCAGTATTAGGGCTGTAAAAGCCAGCGTCGCGCTATTTGGCGCTCCTTCACGTTTGATCGCCGACCAGGGGAGATGCTTTGCTAGCAGAGAATTTAAAGAGTACTGTGAGTCTGTGAATATAAAACTGCATCTTATCGCGACTGGTAGTTTGCGAGCTAATGGCCAGATAGAGCGTGTGATGAGCACGTTAAAGAACATGCTCACTGCTGTAGAGACAAGCAATAAATCCTGGCAAGACGCTCTGCCTGATGTACAACTCGCTATTAATTGTACCGTAAACCGCGTTACGCAAGCAAGTCCTCTGGAGCTTTTGATAGGGAAAGTTGCGAGACCTTTGGAACTCATGTTCGCTAGTGACGAGGAACCTGAGGTCAATATAGATGACGTAAGGCAGTTGGCTGTTCTTAATATGTCTAAGAGTTCGGAGTATGACAAAGAACGATTTGACGCGACTAGGGCAAAAATAAAACCATTTTCAGTCGGTGACTTTGTGTTATTACAAAACGAAGAGCGCAACCAAATCAAACTTGACCCTAAGTACAAAGGTCCGTTTAGGGTGGTTGAGGTGTTGGATGGGGACCGATACACATTAAAAGCACTCAACTCCAACAGAACCTACAAATACTCACACGACAGACTTAGACCAATTCCTGACGGTGACAATGACCTATTGGGTGTAAATTCAGACTAACTTCTAAGTTTTATGTTAAGGATATTTGACTACTAAAAATCATAGTTGAGTTATTATGAAAGTTTGTTGAACAAATTGTGATTTATCGTTTTATTTTATTTTGTGTAAGAGTTTGAATAAACCCTTGAGACTTCGGAGTAAAAGTAATATAGGGTAGCCCTTGAGATTGCAATAATATAGGGGAAGTGTTTGACCTTTGAGATTGCGATAATATAGGGTGAAGTGAACGTCGCTACTAATTACCCTTGAGATTGCAATAATATAGGGGAAGACAGTGTTCTGACCCTTGAGATTGCGATAATATAGGGTGGAGTGGAGGTTGCTACTGTTACCCCTTGAGATTGCCAGTGAGGCAATAATATTTGGTGATGAAATTATCGTGATTACGCCCTTGAGATTGCTAATGATGGCAATAATATAGGGTGATTGATGAAATGTATAGCACCTAATGTGATTTTGTTAGTGTGTCAATGCTAATAAGCCAAACAGATTTTTGTTCGACAAACCTTTCACTAGTTCTTTTAGCTTAATAAAAGTGTAATGTTAAGTTCGGTTGTAAATTGGTATTGAGAGCTAAATACAATTTGGTAATAAAACTCCTTGATTACATAGTGACTTTTAATATGATGCTATATTGGTCAGGTAGGCCGAGCGTTAAATGTTCGGTAATTCGGTACTGTTCAAAGAATTTTCCCTAATTACAGGAACCACTCTTGGCTCACACGAGGACGTGTGAGAGGCAGGATGGCCGTGTCGGAGGCGAGCGCAGTGGCACCCCTTCTGGCAACCCGCAGAACGATGGATGATTGTTCGTTCGGAAACGTCAAGCTGTTCGCTTGGGTAAGGTCTATACGAGGCTGGCAACACCGGAGCTGTCGAACATGTTTGGTTGGATTGGTTATGGTTGGCGGACCGATTTGGACGTCCGATAAGTTGGAGTGTCGGACGCAATTAAAATGGCAAGACTAGGTGTATTGGGGGCCGTTAGGTTGGCGCCGGATTATTCTGTTTTGCACCTTGTGAGCGGACGGACGTCAGCCTCGTGGATAACTTACCGCGTTTTCTAAATCCGTTAACATCTACGCGATCACATAATTAAAAAAATCATAATTAAAGTTGCTTGATTATAATACACCTCAATCTATCTAAAGGCGGCTTTATTTTACTGCTACGATGGAAGAACCTGGAGATAGACGAAACCCACCTTCCCCTTCGTTATATATATATATATATATAGGATTGTTTTGGGTATCGTATAAGAGAGATATATATATAGGTATTTATATGTATTATTTATTGTATATTGTAGAATAGGTTATTTGTTTCATTGGTAGGTAGGTAATGCAAACATTATTGCGTTGTAACCCGTACCACATCTGGTTCTCTCTTGCCATATCTAAGGTAGACTGGAAGAGATCCCTTCAGGGATAAGTCCGCCTTTGCATATATATGTAATATCTTTTGTATTAGACTGTAAGAGTTTGCAATAAAGAGTTTATATACGCACATACAGTTTTCAGTTACAGCTCAACACCACTTGACTCTTCTCATGGATATATGTACCAAAAAAGCCTGTGGCCTAGCCAGCCCAAGCGAGCGACGCCGGGAACTAGGCAATGAAGAGGTTTTTCCTAAGCGTGTTGGACGAATACTTTGCCGCCAACCGTTTACTCCCAGTTGCTGCCCAAGGACCTAGGCGTAAAAATGACGAAGCTCAGGTTGGTCTACTATAACGCCCAATCCTTGTACAAAAAGAGACGCCTGCTCCTGCATTTCCTCCAGGAGCACGATATAGATATAGCTTTGATAAACGAGACCCACCTGAGCTAAAAAGAGAATTTTAATATTTCAAACTATCTAACGTATCGCAAGGACGAGATTTCACCACAGGGCAAGCCTTACAGAGGCCTACTCGTCCTTGTGCATCACCGGATAGTTCACCAGCCCGTTCCCTTTACGCAGCTTACATCTATCTACGCATCGTTTACAAATGCATCACCACGTCACCTGAATATAGTTGCTGCTCATGCTTATGACCCGTTCCTCAGCACCCGTTCTACAGCAACAAGACATGGCGTGTCTTTACAAACAAAGCGGAATCATTTGCGTGCTGTTAGAAGTTCTAACTATTAACATGTTGACTCATATCACCATTTGGAATTGAAGGGGCACTAAAGGGCGAAATTTACTTTTTCATATTAAGTATTGAAAAATATACTTTATTTTGTCAAGGGAAAATACACCTACTGAAATAATATAGCTTTAGATAATATGAAATATGGTTTTATATTATCTAAAGCTATATTATTTTATTTGGGAATTTTTCCTGTTTTATTTTGTTTTTTTTCCTATTTCATGTACTCTTTAATTATACAAAAAGGATATTATAAAATGAATTTGTCTATAAAAAAGGATAAAAGCGAGAATCAAACCGATAAACCGCGGTTTATCAATCCAACGCTTTCATGACAGAACTGTTCAGTTGTTAAACCAGTAACCGAATTTTAGTCTCCATTTTAACGAAAAGGACTAGATGAGAAACCGAACAAAACAAATATGCAGGTATGTGAATGTATGTAACATTGATATGACGTGTATTCAAGATACAGCACACAAAGATCAAAGTTACGTTGGTGTGTGCTAACTACGCACGCTTGATGCTAACCGATCTCCTTTGCCGTTTGTGCCTTCTCTTTTTTTGAAGTCGGTTAAACAAGAACAAAATAAAAATTCCTAGGCATTATTTTCATCAAATTACGCGTATCTATCATTATACTCGCGATATTTTGAAAAAAACTTAATTTTTAAAACAAAATCTAGATAGTAGCACATGTACCTATAACAAAAATTAATTATATCTCGATTCCCAGTGATGATACGAAAAACTGGCCCTGCGTACTTTTTGATCACCTAAACATCCTCCATCGATCTGACTAGGTTTCAGACTGTGACATCACTTTCTAGAAAATCAGCCGCCGTCTTAGACCACAGGTCGTTTTTCTTCGAACCCCTTCGATATCCGTTTTTAAATTGAACATAGCCGACCTGCACTACCTATAAAAGTTTCAAAAAACAAATTGAAACGCGATTTTGACTCTACAAAGAGGACATCCTGCATTAGCAGGTCGCGCCTTTGCAAAACCTAGTATACATAATATAGATTAATATGTTCCCAATTTATTAAATTTTTTAAACGATCTTTTTCAAACTCAACCTGGGGCTGTTAAAAAAAGAAGGAAATAAGCAAAACTTTACTTACAAACTGCAATAAATAAATTATGAAATTTGGTGAGCATTTATTGTTTTTGGATTATGGTTTTACTGTTCTGTTATTAGTTCTCGCTGTGGTAAAATAATATACTCAATCAAGAAGCTGAATATTTTGCTTTTTATTTGCAATGAATATAATTACTAATTTTCTTGTATTGTCAATTTCTCACCTATTTATTTGAACCACATTACGTCAGAATAACGTGTTATTGGTAAAATAGGTCCCACAATCACCAGGTTGAGGTGGTTTTAAGTAAAAAGCTGTGTTGCTTCGTCTACACAGGAATAAATGGAAGGGAACTGTCCAAGTAACATAAATGACCATTTGCTTATAGAAAACTAATGTGGCTATAAAATGGAAAAATTATATACTACACGGCAAACATAAATAAAGAAAAAACAATATTTGCTTAACCTTATTAAACTTGAATTATGCTAAAATTAAGAAAGGCTTCTAAATGATCGATATTTTTGAAGAAAATTTTAAACATTACTTGTCTGTATTTTTATAGACAAAGTAGGTAAGGTAAAATAACTTTCAGAAATAATTCAGATATCAATAGGTAGCAAAGAAACTTCAGTTACAGATGTTCATGTCGGGAATTAACAAACCTGTACCCCTCGGGGCAATCAATTCGCGCGCGGCGCTTGTTGATGACGGACATGTAAAGTGAAAATGGGTAAAAAATACCCGATTGATTATCTCAATGTTGATCGTCTCAATGATCCTTATAAAGTATGTATCATTATTTTTTGCATGTACCAAGTATATATTTGGTATTTACATACATATTTCATAACTTGTAAGAAAAATAAAAATAAAATAGATTTTTAAAAGATTACTGTGGAAAAGTACATTTTTTGTTGATTTTTTAGGATGAGCGTTGATGATAATAAAATAAACTTTACAACTTGCATTTGTGGTTTTATTTATGGACAATAAAGCTAATAATACAAATGCTTTGTCAAACACTAAAAAACAAACTCATTTTCTTAGATATTGCCGATTAAAGTCTGTGGTATTTTTTACCCGGTAGCAAGAATTCATGTTTGTAAGCACCTAGTGAGTACCGCCGGGTTAAGTTAAAAGCTCTAACTTCCCTACCGGACCCGATATAGTGTTTGTAACATAACTCATTGGCAAACACATAGGTGAATTATTATTGACCAAGATCCCAGGGCCGGCAGACCTTACTTATTTTCACATAAACCAAATGTGTGGGAAATATTAGTGCTAGTACGTACTAGTAATGTATGAATACCAGCTAACCTGGGCCGACGGCCAATTTTCAGCTACCAGGTTCTGAAGGTACTTCCAAAAAATGCTCACTTGTCTTGAAGTCTGGGTGCTATAAAAAGTGTTGTTTCCCTTGTCTGTGAGCGCCATCGGCTCCCGGTTGATGTCGTTTTTGGCCCTGTCTGTGGCGCGACCGGTTCCCGGTGGCGGCGGAAGCGTTTTTTGTTGCGCCTTTTTTATCACCGGTTTTTGCTGTATCACTTTCAAAGCTATATAAAAAGGTTACGTAATCGGCAGGACGACAAAACAGTCACACGTTTCGTCTATGCGCAGTACAAAAAACCGGCCAAGAGCGTGTCGGGCCACGCGCATTGTAGGGTTCCGTAGCAGCATGGTTCAAATATGTAGCTGGTTTCTTAATTTTACGAGCATATTGTCATAGTCGATGTCAAAATCCCCAAGTACTATAGTATCAAAAAGAAATGTATTAAAAAGTTTGTAGTTTCAGAAATAATTGTAGTTTTGGTCAAAATATAACAGAATGGAAGTATTGAATGCGCGAGCGAAGCGAGCGCGAATTTTTTTTTTTTGTTTTTTAATAGTTTTTTGCGATAATATTATTGTTAGGGATAATATAATAATATCGAGCTGCTGCTAAAGCAGGTCGCGTGGTGGTCTTGTATTAATTTGATATCATTTTCGTACTTAGCACCCCCAAAAACCTATTAAACGACACCTGAAATGTCAATATGTTACAGCTTGGCTTTCGGCTCGCCTCACTTTAAGCGTGGAACCTTGTATGGCGGCCATTTTGGATTAGTGTACACTTCGTCGTGAATGCTACTCTCGTGAATTATTCCATATTTTATTTTTATAAAAATTAATGTTTCCCAAACGGATTGCTGAATCGAAAAACGTTCGTAGTAAACCCCATCTATCTTGAAAAAAGCTATCCTATGATAACCCACTCGATGATTTCGGCGAGAAAAAAAATCCCTCGCGCTTTCACGTGTATGGAAAACACCCGAAAAACAATTTTTTTCCCCCATTTTATTATTTAGATCTGTCGGCGCAATCAATATTACGACCATGCCAAATTTTAGCTCTATAGTACCAAGGATCTAATATTAGTAAATATATTCTTATTAATCCCAACAACTTTGCACTTGGTCGACTATTACTCACAAGCTTGAAGGGCCAACTTATGTGTGATAGTTTTCCTTTTAATTTTGTTGTATATTCTATCACCGTGAATTTTTCCACATTTTTAGAAACAATCGTTTTGCTTGTAGTGGGGGACACTTGTTTTTAATAAAAATTTTCACTTTAAAAATTAATTTCTCGCCAAGAGAATGCTAAATCGAAAAACTTTCGTAGTAAACCCCTTCTATCTTTTAAAAAGCTATCCTATGACATCTCATTCGATGATATCGGCGAGAAAAAAAAAACCATTGCCCTTTCACGTGTATGGGAAACATCCGAAAAATTGTTTTTTCCAAAATTTTTGTTTTTCAATCTGTTGGCGCAATCAATATGTATGATCATGCCAAATTTCAGCTCTGTAGTACCATGGATCTAATATTAGTAAATATATTCTTCTTAATCCCAACTAAGTTTGACACTTGGTCGACTATTACTCGCAAACTTGAAGAGCCATCTTATGTGTGATAGTTTTCCTTATAATTTCATTGTATACACTACTACCATGATTTTTTTCACATTTTTAGAATCAACCGTTTAGCTGGTAGAGGGGGGGGGACACACTTGTGTTTGACAAAAATTTTCACTTTAAAAATTTATATTAGGCAAACAAAGTGCTGAATCGAAAAACGTTCTTAGTAAACCCCTTCTGTCTTTTAAAAAGCTGTCCTATGACACCCCATTTAATGATATTGGCTAGAAAAAAAAAATTCATCGCCCTTTCACGTCTATGGGAGACACCCGAAAAAATTTTTTTTTCTAAGATTTCACTCTACAGTTCTGACGGCGTAGTTAATATTTATGACCATGCCAAATTTTAGCTCTGTAGTACCAAGGGTTTCTTAGGAAACCCGCGGACAGACGGACAGACGGACAGACGGACATGGCGAAACTATAAGGGTTCGTAGATTACTACGGAACCCTAAAAACGTGACTAATCACCACTTGAAATTAGAGTCGCGCGCGGCTCGAGTGTATGGTGTCGGGTTACAATTTATTGCGTAAACAAGTGGTTTGAATGTATGGGCATGTTTGATATCGTTGTTTTGTTAAACCGAACAGTCTAATTAAATAAAATAGAGCATTATAAACGATTTAGAGGTTTTTTTTGTATAAGAAAAACCGAAATAGGTTTATTATCGTTTAGGTTAGTTTTTTATAACCTCATTGTTTAGTTCTATTTTAATATAATACAGAAAAAAATTTATAAAACATATGTAATAGTTAGTTCTGTTTAATATTATAATCACTTATAAGCATAATTCTAATTAAAATCAAAGTAATTCCAGTTTGAATGAAAATTCCAATCAGAATACCCCTGTCTGCAGAGCGACCGGCTCTCGGTTGCTGCAGAAGAGGGGGGAGGGGCTTTAATGACATTTCCGAATAGAGGATAAAGTTCCCAGAACATCATATACAAAAATCACGGCTCAGATTGTAGGTACAATCGCATAATTTAAAGCGTCTGGTAGAAATTACAGCCGACGGAGAGTGTTTGGCGGTGTTGAACATTATTTTTTATATTTAATTAATTATATTCTATAAGACATCAGCAGCCAGACTTCAAGACAAGTGAGCAATTTTTGGAAATACCTTCAGAACCTGAAAATTGGCTGCCAGCCCAGGTTAGCTGGTATTCATACATTACTTATTTTATTTTTATTTTTAATTTTAATTTATTCAGGAAACCAACAGCATAATACATAAAAGGTGTTAACAGTGTATGTTATATAATAAAGCCAATTATAGGTTACCCCGTATTAATAAAAATATGTTTACAGTTACTTAAGACCTAAAGAACAAGATGAATTACATAATTAACTGAGAAGAAACTTAAATTACAAACCATTAGCTAACTACAAAAGTGAATGAGGTGAGCGAGATAAAGTTACTTATACAAAAAAAACAGATAAGAGAGAAAAAAAAGAATAATAAAACAGTGTGAGTTGAGTGCACATTAGAAAGATTGTTAGAAGTTACAGTTCGAACAGCATAACATAGCATGGTATAGTAGTTGCCGAACTCAATATATACGTACATATATATGCTATGTAACTATATTATAAAAATAAGAAATAAAAGTATAATAAATGAAAATTTGTGTGTGTAGGAAAAAGTTGCCAAATATTATATGTTACAGGTGAATCTATTACCGAATACCAAGCGCGGAAAACAGCGAGTGACGCTGTGCATCGCTCGGTCTTTAGGAGTCAGATAATTAAGATATGGTTGTTGAGTGAAGGGACCGCGCGATGCACATCGACCCGTGCTATGTGTTCCGCACTTTGAGTCTGCAAGTAATTAAAATTAGAACCCAGTAAAATATGTAATTGAGATTAATCAATAGTCACACGATACTTTGCCTTACCTGAGAAGATTCACCCCCTTACGTGGACGGAATAGGAATGGTAAGAATCTCAAAATGTCAAGCCCGATGTACCTACCCAATTATTCAGTATAAAAATTTGTACATAACAGGTTTGCAATTTGTTTTTTAAAACCAGTTTTGGTGCCAGAAAACGGATTTGCAGACATAAACAATGTATTGTAGGTATTGGTGATGGTTTCGTTCCATCCAACCGTAGTTGGTGCGATGGAAGGGACAATGAAATAGGCTAGTGTGTCGTGTGCGTCGCGATGGAGTGATCAGAGTCAGCGCTCCCAGTAAGTCCGGACAGTCGATTTTTGAATTTATTATGTCGTACAAGAACATAGCATCGAGTAAGCTTCTACGTTTGCATAAGGGTAACACGTGATGCTATATACAACTTTCTTCGTAAGACGAGGTGCTACAGTATAAAACTCAAAGGTGACTGACTGACATAGTGATCTATCAACGCACAGCCCAAACCACTAGACGGATCGGGCTGAAATTTGGCATGCAGGTAAATGTTATGACGTAGGCATCCGCTAAGAAAGGATTTAGATCAATTCTACCCCCAAGGGGATGAAATAGGGAATGAAAGTTTCTATGAAACTTTGTCAATTTTAAACCGATCGGGCTGAGACTTTGCTTGCATAAAGCTACTATGACGTAGGCATCCTCTAAGAATGGATTTTGATATATTCTACCCCTAAAGGGAGATAAATTCCACCCCTAAGGGGATAAAATTTAATCTTCTTAGATTTTGTGTAAATCTTCTTAGATTTTCGACTGATTGAACTGAAATTAAAGATTGGAGCTACTATGATGAAGACGTACGCTTAAATTAGATTTTGATAAATTCAACCCCCATGGGGATAAAATAAGGGATGATGGAGGATGCAAATGTATTAGTTTGAACCTATCAGTACCTAATGGAACGAATAAATTAAGACGAACAAAATCATCCGAATTAAGACGAACAAAAATTCCTGAATTACTTACTAATTGATCAAAGCCCAGCCCAAACTCTTAGACCTAGAAAGATGAAGTTTGACAAAAAGGTGTCTTTTATAAAGTAGGCAACCACTAAGAAAGGATTTTTAGAAATTCAACCCATAAAAAAAACAGGACGGGGGACGTATCGGACAAGTCGAACTATAGGCCAATCTCTTTAGCAACAATAGCAGCTAAGGTGCTTGACGGTGTGCTCAACTCACGCTTAGACAGTTATCTGGACCTACAGGATGGCCAACATGGCTTCAGACGTGGGTTGTCAACTGAGAGTGCGATACTGAGCTTGAAGCAGACTGTCAAGTACTACACGGATAGGCACACACCGGTGTACGCCTGTTTTCTGGATCTATCCAAGGCTTTCGATCTTGTCTCGTACGACCTCCTCTGGAAAAAACTGGAGGGGGTGGGTATGCCGGTGGATCTTCTTAAAATTTTTAAATTTTGGTATGGGGGCCAGGTGAACCTGGTAATATGGGCAGACGAGTTTTCTGAGCCATACAGGTTGGAATGTGGGGTGCAGCAGGGGGGGTTAACCTCGCCCAAGCTTTTCAACCTGTATGTAAATGAGCTGATTGAGGGGCTCAGCAGCATGCGTGTCGGATGCCATATAGGTAAGGTCTGCGTTAATAATATTAGTTACGCGGACGACATGGTGCTGCTGGCCCCTCAGTTAGCGCGCTCAGAAAACTCCTCACGGCTTGTGAGTCATATGCGGGTTCTCATGGCCTCGTATATAACGTCAAGAAGACTGAGTACATGGTCTTTAAGGCTGGCAGTAAGTGTCTAAGGGCTATTCCTTCAATTTGGCTGCACGGCAAGCCTATAAATAGAGTGAATCAATTTAAATACCTTGGTCATTATGTTACTGCTAGCCTTAAGGACGATGTGGATATGGAGAGGGAGCGTAGGGTACTGTCGGTTAGAGCGAATATGTTGGCTTGCAGGTTTTCCAGATGTTCGGTCGCGGTAAAAATTACTTTGTTTAAAGCCTTCTGCACTTCGTTCTATTCGGGAAGTCTGTGGGTCAGCTATACGAGAAAATCGCACAGTGCCTTGCGCGTCCAGTATAATAACGCCTTCAGGGCATTGTTACGGCTCCCACGCTTTTGCAGCGCCTCTGCTATGTTTGCCCACGCGGAGGTAGACAGTTTTAAAATTTTTGGTCATTTTGGTAAAGATATGCCTTAAAGCAAATATATGGACACATTTTTCGCGATTTTTCGAAAATCATCCCCTAAGGAAATCGTCCTTAGGTTTTGGGTCAAATAAAATTAAAAATGCAAAGTCCTGAATCAGTTACTGATTTATCATCGCCCAGCTGAAGCCATTGGACTTAGCGAACTGAAATTCTACAAAAAGGTATACTTTTCATTTAGGCAAGGAATAAGAAAGGATTTTTTGAAATTTGAACCCTGAAATGGCTGTTTAAAGTGTGTATAGTGAAAAAAACATAATAGACGTACATAAATTACGTATCTTTTAAACAAATTAACGAATATATGTTTTTAAAGTTTTTGAAAATATGAAAAAAATCACCGTAGTAGAATATACGACGAAATTAAAAGGAAAACTATCACACATAAGTTTGCCGCTCAAGTTTGCGATAGTCTACCAAATCTCAAACGTTGTTGGGACTAATAAAATTATACTTACTAATATTAGATCCTTGGTACTTGGTCCTTGATCCTTAGAGATTTGGTATAATCATATATATTGATTGCGCTGACAGATCTTAAAAAATAAAATGATGGAAAAAAAAATTTTGGGTCTTTCCCATACAAGTGAAAGGGCGATGGATTATTTTTCTCGCCGCGCAGATATCATCGAGTGATAGAAGGTGTTTCCTACGAACGTTTTTCGATTCAGCAATCCGTTTGCGAAACATTAATTTTTATATTTTAAAAAATGTGGAATAATTCACGAAGGTAGCATATACGACGAAGTTTATTCTAATCCAAAATGGCTGCCATACAAGGTTCCACGTTTGAAAAGCAGCCGTTCGATATTATTCCTAAAACAATAATAAAGTTTAAAAAATTCGCACATTAATTATTATTCTAAACAATAATATCGTCGCTAAAAAACAATTTTGGCGCTCGCTTCGCTCGCGCTTTACTTACTTCCATTCTGTTGTATTATTCTGTTGGACTTAGGCCAAAACTTAAGTTATTTCTGAAGTAATCATCGGGAAAATTTTACATTAGTATAATCGAGGTGCAGCTAGATAGTGGTTGTGTTTTTCATGTTATTCAAAATGTAAAATAAAAATCTTTAGTTCATAATATTATGTATTCAATATTTACTTCAATATTCATTTAATATTTACTGTGGTTAAGTGACTCCTGACAGAGTGTGCAACGGTTTTGTTATTTGTGTAGTCATTATGGTGATTACAAATTCATATTAGTTGTTGTACGATTAGAAACTTTTTAAATGTATATATTTTAAATGTTGACGGCCGGTTTGGTTGAGTGGTAGTGACGCTGCCTCTCGATCGGCGGGTCCTGGGTTCGAACCCCAGTCGGGGCAAATATTTGTGTAAAAAGCAGATGTTTGTTCTCGGGTCATGGGTGTTTGTGTCTGTCTTCGTGTGTTCCAAGGGACCCACGACACAAGGGAAAACCTTAATCAAAGGCTTCCCACGACACAAGGGAAGCCTTTGAGTGTGAAGCGTCAATATCAAATTGTTTTTTTATTCGATGACTTTTTTTTCTCGCCAATATCATCGAGGGGGGAATCGTAGGATTGATTTTTAAAAGATAGGAGTTTACTTAGATCGATTTTAGATTCAGCACTCCGTTTGTGAAAAATTCATTTCTAAAGTAAAATTATTTGTCAAACACAAGTGTCCCTCTTCCAACTAAATGGTTGTTTCTAAAAATTTGAAAAAAACACACAGTGATAGAACATACAAGAATATTAAAAGGACAACTATTACACATAAGCCTTTCAGGGACTACGAGAAGGGACCACGGGCGACAAACGAAGTTGGCCCTTTAAGTTTGCGAATAATAGTCGACCAAAAGCCAAGCGTTGTTGGGAATAATAAGAATATATTTACTAATATTAGATCCTTGGTACTACAGAGCTTAAATACATATTGATTGCGCTGACAGATCTAAAATAAAAAAATAAAATAAAATAGTTCTATTTCAGGCATGGCTTATTTACGCAGCGAATTTAAGCAATGCAGCATTAATTCTTATCCAATTAAACACCTTAAATACATTGTGCATTTAATATAGATCAATATGGCCCTTTACAGAATTTAATTTAAATTAATATTTTGCCTATGCCTATAAATAACGCGTCGAAGGCCGCGCTTCGCCCTATAGCACTTTATGATTAGCAGCGATCGTACGCGTCTGTCTGTTAAGAAAGTAAAAAAAAAAGAAAGGCACCAAATAGCACATAAAATTGATATATTTCTGAGTCCTTATTTTTGTAGCTTAGTTTTTCCATTATTTAAAATTAGATAATATAAATAATAATATTCAATCTGATATTGACTCGTTGGCTAACCCAGTATGTATTAAACTTGATGATTCATCACTTTGTTCTGAATTGATTAAAATTTCTAATAAATCGCTTGTTATTGTTTATTCGTCGTATTTATCAAAATTTTGATAACTTCCTTGTCTTTATTTCCTCACTTAATATTAGAGTCGATATACTGGTTCTTACGGAGACCTGGACTGATGACATTAGAACCCCACCACCGTTGTCTAACTACCAAATGTTTTGCACAAAAAAATCTTATACAGGTTGAGTTCCGAAGTCGAAAGTTGGGACTTAGAAAAATCAAGCTCAGGGCTTTGATCACTAGTTTAATTCATTACGGAAAAAGCTATTTACTTTTAAATTTAAAGACCATAGATTCTGCTGTAACACCCAATAAATTACCCATTATAACCGTATAAAAATTCACAATACATAGTATTTTTTATGAAGAATAATATTAACAATCAGCACAGAGTTATAGAACACCTAAGACGTTTTTCAGTATTTTTCAAAGTGAGATAGAAAATGATTTTGAAGCATTCAATTATTTCTTGCATAGTCTTGTCTACTTGTTCCACAATCGCATTTATTGAATCCACTCGAATCATGGCCAGATTTATTACAGCAATCTGTCATACTATTTGCACACTAAGTGGCAGCAATGAGCTCAATTGTGACCTGTGCTCGACGTCTCCTTCGATTGATTGTTTCGCCCTTATTGATTGAATCTGTACATCTAATAGGGTTGCCTCTGCTTTCTGCAATCATATTGTAATTCCGGAGTAATTTTGCAGTGATAAGAACCTTACACCAATAGAAACTGATAAGACAGAAGAACTGGGTAAGTAAAACTTATAATTACTATCATTTTTATTACTTTTGAATAAGAACTCAATGCAAATGCATTTAGCAAATGATAGCCCTTAAATATAGAACAATTAAAGCAAATTGACGCCTCAATTGGAAACCACTTCAACAGTTAGTATAAAACTCAGCAATGCAGTTTACTATTGAATCGCAGTCATCTGTCTCTCAAAGAATACCGTATCGCAAATAAAAATCGCAATGTTCATAGACGGACAGTATCACTATATCGCCATCATCCCCAAAGAATGGGAAGATGAGAAACAACTGAAGCGTGAAAAAGCTATGGCCGATAGATGCTTAGATCATCGGAAAAGGACAACCTGCATCCACGGGGCAGTCACTAAAATTTCATCGGTTTCAACAAAACTGGAATATTTTGACGCTAGGCTCTGGTTCAAGAAAATTGATGACAAATCTACAAGACCAAACTCTAAATCTTACTTTAAGATGTTTCTTAATCTGAACGACTGAAAATGTAAGTTTAATATCTTATTTTTCTGTTTGACAACCCTGAGTGTTCATGCAATTCTAATGCAACATCTCAGAATAATACATCACAAATATCACTCTGTAACACATGTTACATCCCTGACTAATGAAATGCGTCTAATTGTCCTTGCTAAGAAAGTAATATCCTTTTTTAACTTCCCGCTGAAAATCGAAGATTTTCGAAAAATCGGGAAGTTATTGGTTTCACCCCGTTTTTCGAAAATCGAGTTTTCATCAGATCTCAACGTTTTGAGGTCCTAGGAAGCTATTCTGATGGTTTCCGCGGGGATGTCTGTATGTCTGTATGTATGTGTGTGTGTGTGTGTGTGTGTGTGTGTGTGTGTGTGTGTGGACGTATGTAAACCTCTTATAACTTTTGAACGGCTCAACCGATTGAATCTTACCAAACGGCATTCTAAAGAATTTCACTCAACTTAGATTTCCTGTGAGTTTGAACCGATTCGGACCGGTACGTTCCGAGAAATCTAAAAAAAACTAGGTTTTTTTTTTAAAGTGTTTTTTTGGAATAACTTTAAAACGGCTCTACCGATCAATTCCAAAAACTAATCAGCTCTTAACATTAAAAAATGACGTCGATTGCCGCAAACCGGGTCAAAATCGGTTGATTCGTTCGTGAGTTATCGTTGTCGAAAAAAATCGAAAAAATTGAATTTTTAAGAAAAAATCCAAAAATTTGTATCTGATCAATTTTTATTTACAAATTTATCATATGACTCAAAAAATTGCTTCGATTGCCGTTAACTGCAGAAATCGGTTGACTCATTCAAAAGTTATGATGGATTGAAAATTAAAAAAATGCTATGTTATCAAACTTCCACCAGACTTTTAAGCTTGAAGAGCTCAAAAGCATTGAAAACTTTTATTTTTGAGTTCAGAAAGCTCAAAATAACACAGAAAAAAAGTTTTTGAGCTCAAAGAGCTCAAAAATGTCGCAGCAAGCAACAAAATTCGAGCGCTTAATGTCTGAAACTAGCGGGAAGTTACAGGGATGGCCTTTATGGTCAACCGTTTTTCAAATTTTTTGTTTCAGATTTTGGGTCCGGAAAACATAATTTTAGTTTCGTAATGAGAAAAATTACTTTGCCATATCTTTAACATAGGCTTAAGCTTTATTGTAACATGTAATTAGTAAGTTAAATGAATTGTATACATTAATTATGTTGTATCATTTAAAGCCGTTGTTGGTATTTCATAGGTAGAAAGTTTTTTAAAATAATTTCTCTTAAAATTTGATACTATAAATTTATCCTAGAAACTGGAGTAATCGATAGCTCGTTGTAGCGTGATAAATGGCCAATTAACGTCAATTTCAAAAAGTGTAGATGATAAATCGAAGAATTGTTTTGTTGTTGCTACCGCATATTGACCTTAGAGTCAACTGTGACTATTTACATGGCATATGAATAATAGGGTGGAGCGAAAAAAAAAATTCTCTTAGCCTGGGGGTAGAATTTGTAGATTATGAAAAAAGAAAAATTAAAAAAAAAATCTTTTAAGGTAGTTCCTCCGCGACATATAGTTTGTGCTACTGCTGTCTTTTTCACCCGCTAGTGCTGGCTCTCTTATAGGCTATTGCTCACTTATTTCCACTTAGGACTTTGTTTGTTTACTTTACCAGTTTATCGATAATTTCTTAAAAACTACGTGGTTGATGATCCCTAAATTTCTTGAGTCAATTATACATAAATCATTTTAATAGATATCAGTTTTTAGTAAGGTTTTTGAAATTCCTTCAATAAAATAATAATAAAAATTTATGGTTTTCTCTCTCTTCTCCTATACCGCCTGTGTTAAAATCTCATTTCCAACTGCAATTATTTCTTGTTAGACGTGGTGAATCGTCTCCAAATTTTAACAGCACGTGTATTATGCATTAAATACCTTATATTCTGAGTTTTAAGAAATTCTTGAAATATGACTTTCGTGGAGGTACTACCTTAATTAATGTTTTGAGGTGGCCCACTGTATTTTAAGATAAATAATCAGTCCTAATTTTGTTGCTCCGAAAAAAAAATTTAAAACTGTTCTAGAATCTGTGGAGTGTCTTTTGTCAAGCCAATTAAGAATTATACGTAAGGCAATTTTTTTTCCGCCAATTATGGTAATTTCAAATAAACTCAAAAACATAAAACACCCAATTTACGAAATAAAGTTAAATCTTTGTTGAAAAAGATCATAGTTGTAAATTTTGGAGTTTTCGAACAGTTTTAGTGAAAAAAGAAAATATTTTCCAAAGCAAAAAAGTTAAATAGATTATTTATCTTAAAATTTAGTGGGCCACCTCAAAACGTTCAGTAAAAAAATTTTTTTTTTCAAAATTTTTTTTTTTCAAAAGCTAAAACTTCCACCCCCAGGCTAAAAAAAAGTTTTTTTTACTTTTTCGCTTCCTCCTTATGAATAATCTTTGTTCTTAGACTTCAAAGTTGTCAATATAAACAATGAACTATCTCTGATGATCTAATTCCTGTTCTAGAAGTAGACTAGTGAACACGTGTAGTGCTACAATTGATTTTTACAAAATAATTGAGAGGTTTGATAAGTGAAATAAAAAACAAAATTTGTGGTTAGTTGAAAATTTAATGACTACATGTTAATATCTAACGTGTCAAAAATAGTGTTAAGCATTGTGATCAATCATTTTTTGTGGTTACGCATAGCCACATATTTATTGAGAGTTTTAGCCGTTTCCTGGACAGACTTTTGCAGTTTTTGAAGCAGCTCTTTCTCCTTTGCCTCCTTTTCCTTCTCTCGAAGCAATTCATCTTTTTGACTCCAAGATTTTCCGGACCTCGAGGAACAAGGTGCTGCGCAATTTACTTGAGTAATAGACACGTAAGGGTTAGAAGTGGAGCTACTTCCAGATGACACTGATGAAGTCGAGCTTGATTTAGAAAGCTCGCTGTACTGACGCTTGGTAAGGCTGAAATTTTTGAAGGATTTGATCAAGCTTGAGATTTTCTCATCAAACGTCTTCTTGTAAGTTGTTGTCTTGCGGTCACCCATTGCAGCAGTTCAAGCAGACTTGTTTGCAAGCAGAAATATTATCCAAGATCGATGTCACTGGAGTGATTCAGCCACGCGAAGCAGTTACTGGAGAATAGCTCGCTTCCAGCGGAAATCGCAAATTTTCTTGATCAGCACGGAGCTTGACGGATTACTTGGACAGTAATGACAATAATGACTACGATAAACTAGTCTGCTTGCAAGCTGATGCCTCGTTTAAATAGCAATCAAGACTGACAAGTAGATGTGATACTCTAGCGCATTGGCTGCAATAAATCAAACAAGTCCACAATTGTAAATTGAACATCATTAACTCAAGTGTCCTAAAAATATTCATGAAAAGGTGTTGATTGAATCGCATCCTAAGAGAACTTAGGGCTGCTTCACACAGTTACTGGAGTGAAATTAAACAAAAGTACGGTCAGATATTGATAAGCTATGTTAAAAAAACATTTGTGCTTAGTTCCTAGTTCATGGGACAAGTATCCTTCGGAGTTCTTAGGATTGGTTCTTCATAGTGAAGTTGAGGCCCACTATCGGAAGACTAACAAGATAGAAGGAACAACGATTCAGATTGATAATACGCGTGCCATTCTTCGCATACACAATAAACAAATATGGTTGAAAAATCAAAGAGGCACTCGAAATAAACCTAAGCCCAAAAAATACACAGGAGTCTTTATGCCGTGTATCAAAACCACTGAACCGTAAGTTAAAACTTTGTTTGTTTTTAACTGATCTTTCATGCTAAGACGTAACGATGCTTTTTTTGTTACAGCCGAAATCCTTGCTGTCGATACATCTAGCTTTTAGACGTATAACATTAGTTGTAGTTTATGCTAAAAATCACTATTAGTAATAATCTTTTATAGAAATTATAAAACGTTAGTATCAGCTTAAGCAGACATTTCAATTAAAGTTGATTGTTGATCAATTATCTCGATGACCGTTGAAGATTTATAAGGGATCGAATTCACTGACTGGCCGTCAGTCACTAACTTGCAATTAGAGAGATTGCATCAAAATGTCTAAGCACATTTGTCTGGTTCCAAACGAATGGTTCAACTACTACACACCAGACGTTCTGGAAGTGATTCTTAAGAAAAACATGACTTGCGATATGGTAGCCAAGAAAGTTGAAGGTGCAAGGATCAACGTGAATGGTGTCACTGCCCAATTACGTTACCACCATGACCAACCGTGGTTACAGAAGGAACAGGACAGGAGGACCTTACCAAATTTCAAAGAATATTCTGGTGCTTACATGTCATGCAATGGCTGTCGAAGCCCGTAAGTACAACATTTAAACACTAGTTACTTCATAATCGATTCTTTGATAGGTAATCTAATGGTTTTATGTTGAGTTGAATGTATTAACCCGTTGAGGACACACTTTGAAAAAATTACGTTGAGGACACTTGAGGTCCAACGGATCCCACGCAGGAAAACAGTTCTCATTTGTGTTCTACGCTATGTATCGACTAAAATCCGGCGCCAAACTTTAATTTTATATTCTCTCTAAATAGTCCAATGATTTTTTAAATATTTTAATGATTTAAAAATATTAAAAAATTGTTAGGAAAAAAACGTCACGAAATTGAACTTTTTCGATAAAAATAGTCGTAGAAATTTTAATTTTAAAAATACAAAAAAAATCCAACGGGATTTTATTTAAGAAACAATATTTTTTAAAGAAAAAAATAGATTTCTAATCGAGTCCGAAAAAAGAATATTTATTTTGAAGTTTGAAATCCAGAATTTCGGTTATTCTATCAATAAAGAAATGGTACCACTAAACATACTAATAAATGTAAAAACATGAACTTTTTTGATAGAAAAACGCTTTAAAATTCGCCTGGGGTCCATGAGACCCCATGTGTCCTCAACGGGTTAATAAGGAAACTTACTTGTGATAGCAGAAGTACATTTTTAGAACTAGCAAAGAATCGAGTGACGAGGTCTTACCAAAGTCTTATCAATTGATACTCTTTGATTGAAGCGTCTCAAGCTCAAGTACCACTATCGCCAATTTA
The DNA here is from genome assembly GCA_949987775.1 of Aproaerema taeniolella. Taxonomy (NCBI): domain Eukaryota; kingdom Metazoa; phylum Arthropoda; class Insecta; order Lepidoptera; family Gelechiidae; genus Aproaerema; species Aproaerema taeniolella. Next base: position 156,652 of record CATLJT010000181.1, read on the forward strand.
AGACTAATTTACTCAAGAGCTTTTGATTTATGAAGGCCATTATTGTTTTGACGACATATCAATTGGCAACTGAATTTTTAATATGGTACATCATATCTGCTGTATACTATGTCAATGGTTGGCTTTCCTTGGAATAACTAGGAGATGATATTCCTTCAAGAAATGCTTATTCATTACTACAAATATAGAACAGATGAAAGTACGACTATTTGCATAGATTTTCGGGAACAGAGAGTACATTGAAAGGTTTATACTATAGTAAAATAAGTTTATTTTGTTTCAGTAATCGGCAAATTTACTTGTGAAGTCAGTACATCTAAGACCAATTGAAGTAGTGCCATAAATTATAGACTTTTAGTGTACACATAGTTTATTAACGAATTATTTAGAACTGTATTGTTTAAGTTAATGTTATTGAACAAAATTTAACAATAAAAACATCTATCGATGCAGAGACATGCATAAATCAAGTCTCAATTAACAAATTGGCGACTCATTGAACAATCAATACAATTATGATGCATCTGTCTGTTTCAATTGATGAAATTGAACTTACAATTTGTCTCTGAGACCTTTAGAACATCAATCATCGAGCTGTTAGCCTCAATTTAGTTATATAAGTGTATTAACTACATTGTATGGTTTTATATTACGAAAAACTAAATACATTGATGTGGTCAGAAATTACATGTTGTTTTCTATAAATACATTTTCTACGTCATGCATGCATTTTTTCCTTAACTCAGTAAAACAAAATAGGATTCAATTTACAGAATGTTAAATATTTATCTTAAACACACAAAATAATTATAACTATTTAGATAAGAATCCGTGACCTCTAAGTGATGTGTTTAAAACAATTCACAAACACATCACTTAGAGGCCTTAGACTCCGACCAAATTGTCTGCTCGTAAACGGTAGGCAGATGACGAATTCGTTTTACTCGCTGTTCATCTCGATTATCAATTTTTGGGGGCAGGTGTACGCAACTGGAATAGAACTCAAATACTTGTTCTTCAGTTCTTGGAAGTTGGTGCCGTTCAGCTGGTTGACCAACTTGCTGTACTCTTCGAAGTTTTCGATGCTTTGGTTTATTTGGCACACACCCTTCCCGAACTTGAAGCAGGTGGTTGGCACCGTGTTGATTTGCATATACTTTTTTTGGTAGGTCAGCGTGCAGCAGGGAATCTTTGACTTCATGCACTGGGAGATGAAAAATAAATATTAGACACACTCTAAACGGTTAAACACCTCGAATCTGTTAGTAAATACACTTACTGTCTTGCCCAACGGTAGGCATTCGATTTGTTTTAGCGTTTTGATAATTGGTGGAGCTTTGATGATGTATTGTGGTGTTCCGGACACGACTATAACCATTGTGATGGGAATCAGGATTACATTTAGGATTGTAAACATCTTCCTGGATTTCATCTGCAAATAAATATAGTTTAAAAAAACTAAAAAACACGCTTTTAAATAATATCGAACTAAAAAGTTAAAAAGAATTTAAAAAATAAATGAAACAAAAGTATATAAAAAATACTAGTATAATTGAGGGAAAAGCGTGGGGCGTTTTGTGCCATAATTTCCGTGTATGGAGTGCCCCACGCTTTTCCCTCAATTATACTAGTATTTTTTATATACTTTTGTTTCATTTATTTTTTAAATTCTTTTTTACTTTTTAGTTCGATATTATTTAAAAGCGTGTTTTCTTTTAGTTTTTTTAAACTATATTTATATATGGCACAAATCCCAAAGTTTGCCAAAAATAACTGATTTTTTTCGGCATGGATGGGACTAGAACCCACGTCCAGAGAATGCAGCCGGTGACATCAGCGCTAAACCTGCGCCTTAGCCCGCTCAGCTAACGAACGCTCGTAAGGTAGTGGAGTATACTAACAATCATCAAGTAGCTGCTAGTTGTACAACGCTACGTCGTGGTCAAAGACTGTACTATTTCATGAGTTACAAACCCACAAACATACATACATACATACATACATACATACATACATACATACATACATACATACAAGTGAAGTTAATAAAAGCGTGTTAAAATGATAGCAATTAGCACTGAGAATAATTATACTGCTTCAAATAATCAAATGTAACAAGGAAGTACAAATGGTTAACTTACGTCCGACGTAAGAACGGATATCCCTGAACAGACCTCGCAACATCTGCTTCAAGATCCAAAGGGAAACTAAATCTCAGAAGCAATCGCCGCTATTTATATGAAACATTCCTTAGGGAATGGCGTCATGTACAATGAATTATTCATTTTATTCTTAGAAAAAATAAATTCAAAAGATAATTGCTAAGAAAAAAGCGATTACCAAAGTCCCGAAAATGCCAATAAGTTGATTTTCGTCACTTCCACTAAGTATTCATTGTTGCATTAATATATTAATAAGGAAGTATTTTTTTATAAATACCATCTTAATGGTATTGTTGATTTTAGTGGTTTATTTTTTTGGTGTCAATTCGATTATCAAAGTCAATTTTCCAAGCATTTTTCTGAATAATTCATTTTAAGTAATAGCAGAATAAACATAATGGATATTCTAATGTCAACGGTTATCTAATTCGACTAACCACATCGCAAGTGATAATAAAAGTCAAAATTTAACGAACTTCCAGCTATAAAAAATCTACAAAATCATAATTATTAAGTAAATAATGCCATAAATTAAAATAATATTACGACTGACTGAATGGGTAGGAAGATAATAAACGCAGCGTTTAGGTTAGACAGAAAACTACTGTACCGACAGTAGACTTAGCCATTTAACCTCTACAGTATTAATTTAAACTAAGCTTTAATCTTATTACATTATCATTTCATTTCAATCTAATTAAATTCGATGCATTTGCAGTGTTTTTTTCTACGAAAAGAAAGAGTTAGTACCCGAGCCTGACTCTAATTAACCCTCGTATCAATTACCTAACTAACCTTGCTTTTTCCTGTTATCAACGTTATAAATTCTCACACCAGAGGTCAGAGTGATAAGAGTGATAATAAAGCTAGGTTAACACTGAGCTCTACAGAAGTAATGAAAATAATCTCTAAGATACTAAATTGTAAGTTCTACATTTCTAAAATGATTAAAAAATATTCCAGTATAATAATAACGTTGTTATACTCAAATATTATTAAATGTTCAACAGCAACAAATAAAATTTAAAGGAAAGCCTAAACATAAGGATAAATAAAACTCATATAATATGACTAATCGAGTGTAAACTCTACCTAACATTCGTAATATTTTGCAGTTAATGCTTCACACTCGTCTAGATCGAACTTGTATTAATAAATAAATTGACTTACAATCGCATCTTCAAAATGCGTAACGTTTTTGCGTTTAGTCTTTTAATATTAAGTGTAACCGGTGAATATAGAAGAAAGGAAAGCAATTCTTTTGACGAGGAAATAATGAGTTACCTGATGGTGTTATACCTGATAATATTGTAAATGGACAAAAAAAATAGCAAATTAATGAAACTTTGCTTTTGTTAGGATGACATTATACCAGGACATGATCCTATTTGGTGGTTCGTGTGGTCTCCAGCAGAAGAGCTTTGGCTCAGGGAACTGGGAACAGAGTATCCGCGGATCGATATGTTTGGAGAAAATGTATCGAACATGCTTCAGGTAAAATTTGTTGACAAAAGATTGGGTAATTTATGCTTTTATCACGATGTATCTTCTGTTCTCTTGTTCTAGTTCGTGCTACTTAGTAGACGATATAATTTTGGTCGTACCCGGCTGCCCACAGCGATTGCTCATGGAGCTCTTGAGGATGCGGGAGCATATAGCTCGAAGATATGCCATACGATTTATAAACAACGCAGTGCAAAATTCTATATCCTCCGATTCTATTTGAATCATTTATTTGGAGATAGGTAGTTTGCTGATGAGCGGCCTGTAGAAGTACTCTGCGATCTCAGTCGTCTCTTTTCCAATGACCATACTTAGAAACAGCATCTTAGTATTGACATTTGAGCTTGAAGTAGTGATAGTACCTACGATAAGTCTAAATCATTTTACAGTGGTGACCAGTTTTACTCTGGCTAAAATAGTTACTACTCATAAGGAAATAAAAACAATTTTGTAAATAAAACATCTTTTTACTTGCAATCAAAGTTTATTATATTATAAAAAAAAATTAAGCTTATTGATATCATAAACCATTAGGCAGAGATATAATACGGCAACGCAATTAATACAAATTTTTATCCTACGGTGAGTATCTTTGATGCGTTAAGGTCCACCTTTCGTTTGCATATAAGTGATTAGTAGTTCCATACACGGAAAAAAAATTCTGGGAAAATTTACGATTCAACTATTGTAATCCTGGACTTTACTTTTATTACTGTTAACTTTCAAATATTTTAAATAAAAATTTACTATTCACATGAGAAGTTTTACGATTCACTATTGTAAATTTTATTCGACAGATTAGTGTATTAAATTATGCTGGTGCTGCCTCTGTATCTTTCCAATGTAACTTTTAAAATTTACAATAGTTGGATTGGAGTATTTCCAAATTAGTTTTAGGGTTTGTCGTAAGAAGCGCTCGGGTATACAAATTACCAATGAATTGGTTGAATTATGTCTGCAGTTCTTTACTGTTAAGTGCTGGCAGTAGCCTTCGGCCTAAGTTCTCGCTTGTTACAAGTTAGGACCAGGTTCGAATCCAACTCACAGCAAATATTTTCAGAATTAAATTTTATTTTATTCAAATGCTTGAAAAAAATTATATATTGCCGACGAAATTTTTACAATAGTTCTATTGGAAACTTTACTAAAGCCCCTAGTATAATTTACTTAACTCACTTAGTAATATTTTCTATAATCGAACGTAAAAATTACAACTTAGAAAATATAGTCCACCGTTACGATTCTATTAATAAAAAATTACAATAGTTGGATCGTAAAAATTCCTCGAAATTTCTTTCCGTGTACATAATATTCATGTCTTTCTGATTTTTGTCCTTTTTTCGGGATGTCGATAAATCTAAAGGAACATTATTCACTATCGACGTCTTGGTTTAAGTTTTCTAATCTTTCAGACTGTAATCTGTCATCAATGGACAAACCTGAATCATCAGAATTAGATTGTTCGTGAAGCCATTTATAATACTCCATCTGAAATGAGCTGCTTCTACCGATTTTGTCCCTTCGTAACAATTTTTCCAGGATGGAATTATCAAAACTTTCAGAATTCGTACCGATTTCTTCTTCATCACATTTTCTTCTAAGGGAACGAATTACACTGGAGTAATAATCTGCAACACAAACGTCAGGGTTAATAAAGACCTAAATATCTTTAAACAACACTTTCTATTTCAACTTCGATTCGATCTATAATTCTTAAGATTTGAATAATAGAGCACTGACAAGGCTTTTGAAAATTATGAATTGAAAAATAGTTATTGAACTTACTTGTGCTGTACACGATTTCCGCCATACACAAATTCCAATCGTCTCCGGAATTTTCGTAATTTATAATTCGTTCCGCTGTAATAATCAATGGTTCATTTGCATGAGGAAAAGCCACCAATACTAATGCTGATTCTTTATCCCGCATCCTGATCCAGGAATCTGGTACACAGTGGACACCATTCTGTGAATCGCCGTACGTTAGAAGTAATTTTATCATGTGATAGATCCGAGTCTGCTGTGTGTCCATCTAGAAAAATTAATTACAAATGTCAGAATTGTTCTAAATGATAAGAGAAAATCATAAAATGAATAATGTTCAGTCTGGGTAATATATTTTTTAATTACAAAGTTTATTGCCCTACAAAATTGACAGTATTTCACAGAAAAATATGTATGCGAAAAATATATATAAAAATATATTTCAGATATTTTTCTTTTTGCATTACATATGCATATATATTTTTCCATGTAGGGTACAGAGAAATTTGATTGTTACTCTAGCATCCGTAGTACGAAGACATAATGAAAGTTCTACTTGAAGTTCTGATTGACTTTTATCGATGAAATAAAAATAATAAATGTGCTTACCTCAAAAAGCTGTGATTAAATCCCAATTGACTTTGATGCCGTTATGGTGCTGTCAATTTCGTTGGTTATGAAAAAATAATTTCAAAAAATATCCTGCACGTCTCGGCGGTAAGCAGGCGAGCTATGTAATGAGAAATTGTCCTAATTGGACAATATGTAAAATTAATAATTGATCTGGTTTTTCCTTGTGGATCGATAGGCATGAGCACATTTCATTGTTCGTCAGTACTTTGATAACCCATGATCCCTGAATAATTAAAAAAATATATTTTTCTGATGATTTCCTCTGATTAATCATATGTGGTTAGCAGTGAAACTAAATTATGAATCAGCAGTTATATGCCTAAAATATTTATTGTTTATGCTTTCATTGGATTAACTCTGGAGTATAATTTTCAAGGTATTTTCCGTTAGAACATAGCCATCCATGTTTGGTATGTGGTGATGTGGAAGACTAAACCACAAACATAATTTGTCATCATTCATCATCTATTGAAATTGAAAATATTTACCTTGTTTGTGAGATTGTTGGTATTCTTTAGATTTTACAGATTTTTATTTCAGGTTTTTATTGTACGATATGGATTTTTAATTAAATATTCAGATCAATAGAAACTATGAAAATTTACATGCAAGCCTTACAATAGACTGTGCTGACAAACATCAGAAGTAATACACGTCATACTTTGTTACTGAACTGATAGGTACTCAATTTGCCTGTTATTTTTATAACCATTCAACTCTGACTGTTTAGCAGAATTCCATACATTTTTAGAGGAGAATTTTATGGGTCATGAATTATGCTACATTGTTCTACAAGAATTTACAACAAAATTAACCAAGTAAACATTTGACTAAACAAAATAGTAACAATAACTTCTATGTTAGGAAACGGCGTGCAACTATGAATAATATTGGCCATCAGCTGTTTGCACTCTGTGAGTTCGTCAAACTTTACAGTGTCAAGGCCACCGAAAATGAATCTATTATCTCATATCTAGTATATGCGTAGCTAACAGATAAAACCATTATGCTATCGTGAATTATTTTATTGGTTAAATTAAGTAACGGTAGTTTTTATGTATTAAGGTCTAAATTGTAGTTTATAATAGTGACAAAAATTCTATATTGGCGTGACTTTGCTTGAGTCTAATAAAGTTTGGAAAATCCAAATGTGCATGCCTTAAGCGCTCGTCTTTCACTGGACATTGTAGAAAAAAAACATTAAATAGAAAATAATAAATACTAATTTTTTTTATTTTCGAACTAAGAAATAAAATTAATTTTTGTTTAAATTTTCCCGCAATCAGTGGCGTCAGGTATAAGCCAGTACGCATGCGCTCACTGACTCAAAGGTTTTTTCTATTTACAATAAAATATATAACATATGGCGGACAAAATATAGAAAATTGTGTGTTACTGTCAGTTAAAATATTTTAATTACATCTAAACGGAACAATATCAAGCCATAATTTTCGAAAGGGTTCTCTGATAAAGCCTATGGATAAAATTAAAAAAAAAATTAAAGCCTAAAATTAAATATATTTTTAGTTATCGTGTCCACACCGCCATAAGGTTGGCAATTTTTTTCCACTATAAATTATTAAAAAAATGCTTTTTTAACTAAAATTGATAGTTAATTTATTAGTCAATATTTTTAATCAGTTCAGTAATTGTTTCTTTTGTTCACAAAGTATTTTTTATCACATTATTGTGAGAATAATTCATTAAAAATACAATTTAACATGACGAGATTGGAATCTTGATTTTTAGGCGTGAGTAGAGCATACCTACGCTCGCGCTTAAAGCATGCAATAAGGTTTAAAATGAAAAATCCTTTGATATTACAGTTAGAGTTTATTAAAAATTTAAAAAAAAAATTTGAGAAATTACATTGATCTTATCGATAATAATCTAAAGTGGTAGGAATGAGTATTTTTTTTGACACAAAATGAGTACAAACTTATTCTACGCTTAAAAACTGAATTCATTTTTAAATTCTACTAATAATTGCTAGGAATCATGAGGTTATTCAGTACTTTTTTTAGACAAACTCAGCTGGTACCTTATAGCGTTCTTGATAGACTTATTATTCGATGGAGGCCATTGCCGAATGAGCCCATAAGCAAGGACAAAATCCACAATAACTGAACAAGCTTCAACGTCTAATTGAAGATTACTTGAGGTATGATAGGAGCCAATGTACAAACACTTTCTCAGGGCAGTTTTGGTAAAAATATGTTTGGTCAGGAATCTCGCCAATTCGGTACATTTTCTAGAATATTTTAGGCAACGGTCAAGTTCTGTTTTCGTAATGTAAACACCGGTATTAGGTATTAGCTCAATAAGACCAGGGGCATACCGACGGTGCTTCAACGTCCAGCGTTTGTTACCTTCGAAGTCTGTAGACAAGCATGTAGCCGCTCCATACAAATTATTTACATCTTTATCTTGAACATAAGATGGTTTCAAGTTCTTATTTGTGTTGGTGGACTTTAGAGATAAATCCAAAGGAATTTCATCATTCATTGATGATTTTAGGTTGTGAGAATTCGGTTCCTTGTGAAATTCCCACAAATATCCACTTCCTTCAACCATTTCACTGCTTAGCAATGAATTGATTCTACACTCACAAATCACGATTCAGACCAACAAATGATTGCATTAAATTCCAAATCACATAAACGTCAAGTCTCCAGCTCTCAAAACACAGCCGTCTATTTTGGCAACTGTTATTGATCTCAATAATAGTCGTTTGTAAATTGTGTATCGATTTTTATTGCCAATTTAGTTCTATTAGTGATGTATCTGATTTCGATCATCCATATACTATAGATATAGCCTAGGATAGTTAATGCAACATCAATATAATTTGACTAATACCAAGTTGTTAAGGAAGTACGAGCACCAAGGTAACTTTGAATAAAAGGCTTGAATTTTTTTTAATACAAAATTTAAATACTTTTGAATCGATTCTGAAAATTTGAAGGAGATTGCCCGATTACTTAAATAAATAATTAATTTTAAAGTTGGGCAATTTAACATTGGTCTTATGGGGTAACCTTCAAACATCCATACATTTCTGTATTTTTCTCGTAAAATTGTCGTCAGAAATTTTTTTTAAACTTTTTGGAAGAAAATAATATAAGTAACGATTATTTTAAGCTAAAAAAATGTACGCCTTCCCGAGCTAATTAAAATGTTCTGATTAAAAGAAAATTAAATACCGCCATTAGCCAATGTTAAATGTATATCTATATATTATGAAAACTCATATGGTAACTGCTTTCCCCTTACCGCGTTGCCTTCGATACCTATCCCCACCCCACCTGGCGCTCGTACTTCCTTAATAATCAGTCGCGAAAATACGAAATGGATCTCGTGGAAAAAAGTAATTATATAAAACTGAGTTATTTAATTAACAAAAACTTTTATCAGCACTTGTTACTCGGTAAAGCCGTAAACTTTGGCCTCGATAAATAACATTGGACTTTCCCAAATTCGTTTCCAGTAAATTATTCCACAAATAGCCGACAAAAATTTTCACTTAATTTTTGTCATTGCATGACCAAAACAGTGAAAGTTTGAAAAGACGTAAGTGGTAAGTGAATCCGTATTCACTTACCACTTACGTCTTTTTATCCGTATCATTTTTTACAAAACTGTCAAAGGGAATTTTTTGCATGTTAATATGCTATAAGCTATAAATTACCAGGGTTGTAAAAAGTTTACGATTTTAGGTATTGCCACAACTATTTATAAAAGCCTGTCTATTGCTCCTGGACATCATTTCCCTACCGGACATGAAAGTTAACAGTCACTGAAAATGAAAGCAATTGTATTTCTGATGGCGTTGGCTGTTCTGGCGGATGCAGCTATAGTTCATCCAATAAGGCCCTTGTGGAGTCCGATACGCAGGAATTCATTGAGCTGCGCAGTTTTAGGAGAAAGTGTAAGTAACCCCTTTTTAATTATATTATCAAACTGTTGTGATTTTGATGTTATTTTTTTTAATGACCAGATTCACATGTAAATATTTCAGCAACTTATAATATTTTTATAGTAAATAGAGTTTTATGAGATCAATAGTAAACTTTTAAATCAATCAGACTTATTTTTCAATTTCAGTGTTCAGTGAAACCTTGCTGCGACTACTACAACTTATCACCATTCAACGTCGTGCCACTTCACTGCTTCCAGTTCGGAATTAAATTTTGCAGAACATATAAATCAATTTCTAACCGCAGAGAATACTTTCGACTTTTAGGTCAATTGAATGGCACTAATTACCGAGAGATAAGTGATAGGTACTGGTTGTCTTTGAAGCCTACAACCCTGCCACCGCCCACCCTGAAAACGATTCGCTTGCCTAGTTGAGTATTAAGATTCGGACGATAGACATATTTTTAGTCACAAGTATCAATTATGGCTCTGATTGAAATAATTTATACAATTTTGGAATTATCTACTTGATTTATCCAAATAAAATGATGCGCATGACTTATTAACAATAGACACGTAGTCTAACCTTAAATGGTTGCGTAACTTTAAAAGCTTTACACGCCATCTCTATCATGACTGTGAAATGCAAACGTACTTATCGACGTTAGAGTATTGGTATACGGTAAGAAAAAAATGAGCACTGTTCCCATTTTCACATAGAGATGATTCCTATATTAACATTGAAAAAATAATTATCTTATCATAGCAATTATACCTGTAATAAATAGAAAAAACCCTATGTTTTATAGTTATATTTTCTATAAAAAAACGGTTCTTTTCCTTTTTTGGTATGGGTATTATTCCTATGTTAACATAGTAATTACTCCAATGTTCACAAAGGGGACCTTCCCATAAAAACATTGAAATTACACCTATATTGTACATAGTAAAAATCACTGTGTATCACAGCAACTATTCCTCAAATACAAAGAAACTACAACTTTTTAAAACATAGGTGTAAATCCTATGTTAACATGAAAATACCATATATAAATACATAGGGATAATACCTATGTCTAACATAGGCACAATCACTATGTTTACATAGGAAGCATTCCTGTAGTGACGAAATTAGCACTTATGTATTTTTAGCGGTATAGTTTCAATTCTATGCTCAAATAGCGATTATTCCCAAAATAACATAGGATTTGTACCTATATTACACATAGAAATAATTCTTATTTGTCATAGGGAATAGTCCTTTGTGTATATAGGAATGATACCTATGGGAAGTATAGGTTTAATTCCTATGTTAACATAGGAATGATTTTTATAAAAACATAAGAGAATTTCCTATGTTACATTGGTATTTTTACTAAATTCCAAAAGGTAAAATCTCTATGTTTACCATAGGGATACTTTCTATGTCACGTTGGACTTGTTTCTATGATCCATAGAAATTATCCCTATGTTCATCATAGTAAATAGTCCTATGTTAACATAGGAATCACTCCTATGTAAAAATGGAAACAATGCCCATTTTTTTCTTACTCTATAGGGTGCGTAGTATATGGTGGGGAGGGCAGGCGCTGATTACCGCTTTTACGTGTAAATCTTATGGGAACCACATGATTTCACTCTAATGGCGGCCACTGTAACTAAATTTCTCCATTTGATTTAACATAGGAAAAGCATGGAAAATGAGGGCAGCACCTAACGCGCTCCTGGCCAATAGAATTCCTTGCTACAAAATAATAATAGGTATATGGTGCAATGTTGTGGTTTGAAGTCAAGTGATAAGGTAAATTATATATGGGTTTGCATCCGTTCAGTGACTCATTATAACAAACGGGGAAAATAATACCTAATAAATGTTATAAATAATTATATCCGTACTTCATATTTTTGTTTTATTGAAACTTCATATTTTACATACTATCAATTTTTGTTAACCACGTAAGCAAGTAGAAAAAGTGTTGAAAATAAAAAATGTTTTTGTGATAACATAATAAAGTTTATTGCATATAATTACATTGGGCATATCAACAATTACTACTTGTATAATAATTTAAAGAAAATAAGATTTACTGCTTGTGTTTGGATGATGCCAGCTGACCCCGCATAGCAGTTTTGATATCATACATACTCGATTTGTTCCAATTACGGGATTCCCCATACATTTGGACGAATTTTACTATAGCAGTGGTCGCATTAGTACTCAATCTAAGATCCCGCTGACCCCTTATATTGTTAATGTACAGACACGTTTTCAAATCAGACTCTGAAAAAATATGCATGGTCAGGAATCGTGCTAACTGAGTGCACCTTTTAGAATTTTTTAGACAATAGTCGAGTTCTGCCAATCCAATGTAGACACCAGTATTGGGCAAAAGCTCAATAAGTCCAGGCTTGTACTCTCGATGCTTCAATGTCCAGGATTCTTCGGTATCATTGAAAGTTCCAAATGAGTTATAAGCAGGTTTATACGTACGTTTCACAGATAAATCTAAAGGAACGGTATTATCATTCCTATCAACGTCTTCTTATTCTGATTTATCAGAATCTAAACTGATAACATCGTCTCTTCTGTTGACCATTGATAATCGTGGATCATCGGAATTCGGTTGCATATTCAACCGTCTGTTGGATTCTGGTCAAAATGTCTTGCTATCATTCATTTTGGAGCTCCGCGACGCTTGAAGCGATCCAAAAGAATTCGGCTTTTCATTTTCTGAAATCACTTCGCTACTGCTGGATTCTACACTACGCTCATGCTTATCTAGACCCTGAATTACACTGTTGTAGGAATCTGCAACCAAAACATCATTGCTATCTTATCAGAGATTAGTTCTCAGCCTCTGCACTTACTTTAAGCTTCAATACATTCACTTTCAAGATTTGCATCATTCTCATGACTAAGTGACGATGCAGTGATACTCTAGTAAAGTGAGGATTTAAAAACTGTAAAGCCTAGAACTTACCTGTTGTATACTTTATCTGCGCCAAATACAAATTCCAGTTTTCTCCGGCACTTTCGTAGCTTTTGACCCGTTCTCTAGTGATTTTCCATGGCTCATCAGGATATGCTACTAAGGCTATTGTAGATTCTTGGTTTTCTCCTTTGATCCAAGCTGCTGGCACACAGTGAATGCTACTTAGTGGACTGTTCAGTGTAGTAGAAAATTGGACGATATGATAAATACGAGTCTGATTTTTATCCATCTGAAAAAACAAACACAAGTGATTAAAACATAATCCACCTGGGCACATTCCATTAGCAAAAATACTAAATAACATAAACTGACTCTCAAAATCGTGTGGGATCCAATTCTAAGTATGAGTAAACTTTTTGTTTTGTGACCAGGTTCCTGTTATAAACTTTGCGTTCAAATGTCACCACATAAATTTATAAAATAATTAAATTAAATACAATAGCGCTGCAAAAGACGTCCAGACAGGAAGCCTGCGGGTGAAGCACTGAGTAATCATCGACCAGGACAATCCATTTGAATTGTTAATTATGGTTATTTTTGGATAAAATGAATAAGCACGTCTCATTAATGCGACTCGGTTTCATGATAACCCGTGAACTTTGAACTATGGGTACGACAACAAAGAACTATTTGTGACATATCTGATTATTAGAAAAATGTTAATATTGAATTTAACTGATGCTATGATAAAAAATTATTATGCAGAGTTGGCAAGGGATGACGTCGTTAGGAATAAAAAGCCCAATGATACTCAATATCAGTTTTTTACTGTACAAATAAATTTCCTTAAACAAATAAAACTTTTAAAGCAAAATCCACTATAGCAGTGACCACTTCATGCTGTCATCATCTTCAATTAACTCCGGGAACTGCTTTTTCAAAAGATCTTCCGTGAAAATATAATCTTCTGTATTCGGTGTTTCATGGTGTGGAAGACTGAGCCACCAGTCTACCAAAAATTCCTCACGGTCACGCATGTCAATTCCTTCATCATTTTCAGTTAATCCAACCTCGAACTCCATAATATTCTGGATTTCTTTTTCTAACTCTCTTTGTTTCTGATGGTCACTATATTTTTCTAGTAAATGCGGCAAAAATTCTTTTACCAGATTGCCACTATAGAAATAATCTATAGGATTTGGTACGGTATCGCCTTCTCGGATGAAGCACCAGCACAAATCGAAATGATTGATTTGGATAGTTGTTTTTGTATCTCCAATTTGAAGTTGTGAGCCATCGAATGCTTTACTTTGTTCACGGAGCTTTTTCATGTGTTCGGAAATCTCATCGAATATCTGATATTTTGAAAAATTCATGTACCACTTCTCAGGGATTATTACTTGATAGCATAACACATAATCCATCTGTAACAGATAAATTGTAAATAAATAAGTATCTAATAATTAAAAAAAATTAGAAATCTTAATGTAAATGTTTTTGAAGAAACTTCAAGGGAGAAAAAAATATAAAAATTCTTTGTGTCAAAATACAAAAATTTATGCACGTATCAGTCAAAAAATTTGAATTAATACTAAAAATATTTACCTTGCTTTTGAGATTGTTGGTATTAAGTCGAATGTAGAAATTATTTATCTCAAATTTAATTAAATATCTAGATCAGTATAATTTACGACAGTTCACTCGCAAGCCTCACAATAGACTGTGGTGACAAACAGTATAAGTAACTTATATCTAATATCAACATGTCATACTTCATGAGAACACAATAGGTATTTAATTCGCCAGTTATTTTTATAACCTTTGAACTCTGACCGTTCAGCAGAGTTCCATACATTTTTAGAGGAGAATTTTATGGGTCATGAGTCATGCTACATTGGTCTACAAGAATTTACAGCAAAACAAACCAAGTAAACATTTGACTAAACAAAATGGTAACAATAACTTCTAGGTTAGGAAACGGTGCGCAACTATGAATAATATTGGCCATCAGTCGGCCGTTTGCACTCTGTGAGTTCGTCAAACTTTACAGTGTCAAGGCCACCGAAAGTGAATCTTTTACCTCATATCTAGTATATGCGTAGCGCTAACAGATAAAACTATTATACTATCGTGAATTATTTTACTGGTTAAGTAACGGTAGTTTTTATGTATTAACCCTTTAATGCCTGACCTTGAAATCCCACTCTTAATTTTAATTTTACGTCTTCTTCTAAAATTGAGAGAGACATAGTCTATTTTGTAGAGAGAGGGCTAGAAAAATAGTAGAAGGGGACGCATGGACATACTACTACAGTTAAACTGTCACTTACACAGACGTATTACGAACTATGATTGGTTTTGCCCCCACCTAGCTCACACGTAGACGTTTCAAGATCCTCTGACTATAAAGGGTTAAGGTCTAAATTTTAGTTTATAATAGTGACAAATGTTCTATATTGGCGTGGCTTTGCTTAAGCCTAATAGCAAATAAGGTTTAAAATGAAAAGCCCTTTGATATTACAGTTAGAGTTTATTGTACATTGAAATAAAGATTTGAGAAATTACAATGAGCTTATCGATAATAATCTAAAATATTAGAAATTTGTTTTCTTTGGCACAAATTGAGTATAAACTTATTCTACGCTTAAAAACTAAATATATTTTTAAATTCTACTAATAATTGTTAGGAATCATGAGGTTACTTAGTACTTTTCTTCAACAAATTTTGTTGGTATCATATGGCACCGCCGATAGACTTTTCACACGATGGACGCCATCTTCGCATAATCCCATAATTCAGGACAAATTTGATTATCGCGGCAGAAGCTTTCGACCTTAACTGATTATTATCTAGATGAGTTTGGTAGTCAATTTTTAAGGCAGTTGAAATAAAAATATGTTTGGTTAGAAGTCTCGCCAACTCAGTACACTTTCTTGCGGATTCCAAGCAGTTCTCCAATTTTCTTTCCTCAATATAAACACCAGAATTGGGCATCAGCTCCATTAGTCCCGGGGCATACTTTAGATACTTAACAGTCAAATTCTTGACAGATCCTTTGTTTTTAGTAGAATCATTTGTATCAATGACCAGTCTCAAATCCTGTAATGATCTTGTTATTGATTTTTGGAACGTTTTTGAAGGGATAGATAGATCCAAAGGAACGTCATTATCATTCTTATCAACGTATTCTTGATCAGAAACTCCAGAATCAAAACAATTATTTTGATCAATCCTGTTCAACATCGACACTCGTGAGTCACCAAAATTCGGTAGTCTATCCATTCATTTTTGAAGCTCTGGCCAAAAAGCTTTGCTATCTTTCATTTCGGGGCTCCGTGACGCTTGGAGCGTTCCACAAAAATTAGGGCTTTCATTTTCTGAGATCACATCGCTACTGCTGGATTCTACACTACGCTTATGCTCATTGAGACCCTGAATTGCACTGTCGTAGGAATCTGCAACAAAAACATCACTGTTATCTTATCAGAGATTAGCTCTCAATCTCTACACTTACTCTTAGCTTCCATCCATTCACTTTCAAGATTTGCATCATTCTCATGACTAAGTGATGATGCAGTGATACTCTAGTAATGTGAGGATTTGAAAACTGTAAAGCCTAGAACTTACCTGTGGTATACTCTATCCTGGCCCAGTACAAATTCCAGTATCCTCCGGGGTTTTCGTAGATTTTAATCCGCTCTCGAGTGATTTCCTCCAGCTCATCAGGATATCCGACCAATACTTTTTTAGATTTTTCATCTTGCCATCTTACCCAGGATGCTGGTATACAGTGAACACAGTTCATTGGATTGTCTTGCGTTGTAAGCAATTGCACCACATAATAAACACGATTCTGATTTGTGTTCATCTGAAAAATCAAACACAAGTGTTAAAAATACAGTGATTTAATAATTTCAAAATAAAGTGTCTTTTTTTCCTCTTGCGAGGTTGTTTGCCCAACTGGCCTTACCCCGTACAGCCAATAGAAAAAGTTGGTTTGGCAAGATGTGAAGCCTTGTTGCTAGGCAACAATCGCTAGGGAGCAGGGCGTTGCCAAGCAACGGCTGCTAGGGGGTGGGGCTTGTTATAATAAAGAAAACACAACTTAGATAGATAGATAGATAATACGTTTATTCAATGACCAGCAACTTACATAAAACAAACAACTTCACACAATACACAAATATAAACAAAGAAAAAACATCAAGGGGAATCGTAATGTGAAACGCTGGTCAAGGAAGAGGTCCTGACTCAGCATAGTGTTGTGGTTGGAGCCACAACGCTGATATTCTGTCAGTGCCTTTAAAACTATACGCGCACTTCGTAGAACAAACAAAGAAAAACAGGATTAAGAGTAGGAATATTAGTAAGAAAAGGAAAAGAGATAGATAGTAATAGTTAAACAATATATAGGTAAGAATTATAGAAAATAAGT